>CALYOO010000066.1:137383-161472 GCA_945261195.1 Cryptosula pallasiana
GGTTCTAAAAACCCTAGAAAGGAGAGCACCTACGAGTGTTTAGAGTGCAGAGTTGCTTTGTGTGTTGGTACTTGTTTCAAAAAGTACCAACACACAAAAAGTACCACCGGCCTCACTCTCGTAGATAGATACTGCTGAGCCAGCTCCACAATAGTAACAATGCTAATAACATGTAGTAATTATTCTTCTCTCCAATTTATTCTTTTTTATTTATTACAAAATGTGCTTTTGTCTTTTTTTCCAAACCGACTTTAGTATAGATGGTTTCTCCACCCTAGTTATAGTTTTGCGGCTCCTGCTGGCAAGTATGTCTGTTTGTTATAGGATGGTGTGAATGAATACTCTGTGTTACTTATGTCTTTCTGGTACTTGACCTATTGTATGTGTATCTAGTTGTAGAACTTGTCATATTGTCGTTGGGGTGTCACCGTGATAAACGCGTTAATGCCGCACAGTGCCCATTGAACAACGCTAAGTTGTAGTAGTAAGTCGTAGCATGTACCGTATTATGTATGTAATTGTAGTACTTGTAATAAGTGTATGTGTGTTCCCCAATTGGGGCTACAATCCCTGGGTAGTGTGGTATAGGACTACGGTCACTGCTTGTTAATTCTAATTCTAATTAGATTTCAACGTAGTTTGCACAGTTAGTTATCAGTCATTCAGTTATTAGTCATTCAGTTATATTCAATGGCAGTGACCGTTGGTGAACCTCCACAATAAAAAATGGTAACGACGTCATGTTGCACCTGCCTCTTGGGAGATGACATGGAAGTGGTGCTAGTAGGGTTTACAGTAGTGTACTTCTCATTCTAGTTTAGCTCATCTGTACTAACATACATATATGTAATCCGCGGGTTTCTCTCCCTAAGGAAATGTGGTATGGATCTGAGTTCACTGCTGGTGTGTTTGTCACGCAGATGTAGATGATTTGAAACATTTGTGGTTCATGCTACATGTCTATTGGTCTGCAGTATGATCTGCGAGCTACAAACTTCAACAATTTTTGAACTAAAATATGATACAAAAATTTTGGGAAAAAAATTGTTTTATAGCACACTGATGGAGACTTTTTTATACTGATGGATAGCTTCGGGTCTTTTCTCTCATAATATGTAAACTTTTTTGCTGTCAGTACGGTATTTGCGATGATATTGGCCATTGACTGCATGCATGTACATGACGACTTGGCAGGCATACCAGTGCAGCTGGGTCATAAATTTTCAATTTGATACGCGTTTACAAAAATATACCATTGCACTTGCTATGAGCAGTTTAGCTGCTTACCAATTGTCTCTCTGAGTGAGAAAACTCTGGTCTTTCCGTTGGTGGCCACTATTTTGCCGTATCTTGTCTCAGTGAGGCAGCTATCTTCGTGTTGAATTGAAAAAAACGCTAAAAAAAATGTTTTTTTCAAGTTTGGGGACTTCTGTTGCCACCAACTTTCATGAATGCAATCATTTTTTTGTAACTGATGTATAGCTTGGGGTCTTGTCTCTCATAATATGTAAACTTTTTTTGCTGTCAGTACGGTATTTGCGATGATATTGGCCATTGACTGCATGCATGTACATGACGACTTTGGCAGGCATACCAGTGCAACTGGGTCACAAAATTTCAATCTGATACGCGTTTACAAAATAAACCATTGCACTTGCTATGAGCAGTTTAGCTGCTTACAAATTACCTCTCCTGGGTGAGAAAACTCTGTCTTTCGTTAGTGGCCACTATTTTGCCGTATCTTGTCTCAGTGAGCAGCTATCTTGTGTTGAATTGAAAAAAACTGTGGCTGCAACAGCTAATATCCTTGTGCAACTCAACCGCTTATTTTTTATAGAGATGTGGTCACAAAAGTTACCTCACAGGCTGTTCTAACAAACTTAGCCACAAAAACCCAACCAGTACCTACCATAAAAAACTCAGCTGATTCTGATGATGACAATTTTATGAACCTGACTGGCCAGCAGCACCCAAAATTCAAGTTCAGAGAGAAGATAACCCAAAACACACAGCGGTATGCCAGTTTTGAGACATTTTGTGTTGATCAAAAATAATAAAAACAAATAATTTTTTGTACTATCAGGTAGGACAAGAAGATTTTTCTACTGTGTGATGAAAATTTTTTGGCTGTAGGCTCGGTTTTAGTTCATGCAATTAATTTTTCAATGAAAAAGTTATTTTCTTGAAAATGTAATTTATTCTTGAGCAATGAAGGTTTCATACTTGAGAGCGTATCAACAAAATTTACCACTGTTTTTTGAAATAAAATGCATGGGTAGGGTCAAAAATTTCTTGCCGTTCCAACCATGCAAAGAAAAAGGATTTTTGAGCAATATTTTGAGTGAAGGAGAACCGATATTGCCACGTCGGTCAGAGTTTCTTGGCGAAAAATGACCGAACAAACACAGTGCATGTATACTGATTATTCATGGTGTTTTCATAGAGTGGGCTAATAATATTTTACGTGAACTTGTAGAAGAGATGTTTTTCAATCGGATGCAATAAAAATCAACTCTCTAACCTTAACGAGTGAATTTTAAATTAAGTTCAAAAACTTGAAAAATCCGCTAAAAGCGCCTGAATCCTAGGGTGCGATGGAGCATAAAGCGGATGAAAATCAAAGAGGTAACTCTGGTTTATTACACGAGATTAATACAGTACCAAGACACAGGACATGCACAAGCCACGCCTTGTGCTTACATAATAAATTTATTTACTTCAACAATTTTTGTGCAAAACTATTTTAGATTGTAACAAATAAATATAAAGTAATAATAAATTGTTGAACTATGTAGAATTGCAAGTTAATTACATGTTCGTGATGTATGTATGATTGTTACTATGGCGATGATCGTTCATATTGCTTGTTGGCGTCCCACACAATAATTATTCTATTATAATATATCTATATCCCAACGCACGAACAATTCATATTATTATTACTTATTTATTATTTAAAAATAAAAATAATTTTCATGAAACTTCTTGTGCTCGGATATATATATATAAGTAAAAGTAAGACTGGGGCACAAGATGTGCACATGGGCTTAGACTAAATAGAAACAATCAAATAAATAAATAATTAATTATTAATATTAGTTGCCCAAGAGATGGAAAAACCAGTCAAGACTGAAGCAAGTAAAACAGTGCTCAACAAGAAAAAATCAAGGAGCTAGACACTAAAAGGTAAAATAGTAAAAGATGTTAAAACTATTGGCTGACTACAAGTTGTTTCATGTGCTAGAAAAAAAGATGGAAAAAGAAAATAATTCTAGGCACAATCATCAGCTCGGTTTTCAACTGTTAAAAATGAAGGTGGAACAGGAAACAGTTAGTTCAGACCGAAAATATTAAGTGCACAAGGATCGTATTGTTAATATGTTGGTAAGGGTGCACGGGCGTCAAAGGTGGCTAAGGGCATAGAGCTACGCCTGGCTGAGAGTAAATTTATTAGAGTGTCAGCAGGTGGTGACAACTTCACTCCTGCTGTTGAGGGAAGACAACTCTGGTTGAAAGATGATATAGAATTTTTCAGCCGTACAAAGGTGATATTTCTTATCAGTGTTAGAATACGCTCTGGTATGGGATAAAATTCTCCATTTGATGTTAAATTGGGTGCATGACTCTTTAAGTAACCAGATATGCTTGCTCAGCTCGGTGGAGTTTCTTTTGCTGGCAGTATTAAAAGATGATTTGTGGTTTCTATATCTAGTTTTAAATAATAATAAATTTACTCTCAGCCAGGCGTAGCTCTATGCCCTTAGCCACCTTTGACGCCCGTGCACCCTTAACAACATATCAACTATACGATCCTTGTGCACTTAATATTTTCGGTCTGAACTAACTGTTTCCTGTTCCACCTTCATTTTTAACAGCTGAGAGCCGACCTGATGATTGTGCCTAGAATTATTTTGTTTTTTCATCTTTTTTTCTAGCACATGAAACAACTTGTAGTCAGCCAGTAGTTTTAACTTCTTTTACTATTTTACCTTTTAGTATCTAGCTCCTCAATTTTTTCTTGTTGAGCACTGTTTTTTTAGTTGCTTCAGTCTTGACTGGTTTTTCCATCTCTCGGGCAACTAATATTAATAATTGATTATTTATCATTTATTTATTTGATTGTTTCTATTTAGTCTAAGCCCCTGTGCACATCTTGTGCCACAGTCATACTTTTACTTATTTATATATATATATATATATATATATATATATATATATATATATATACTATATATATATATATACATATATACATATATATATATATATATATATATATATATATATATATATATATATATATATATATATATATATATATAGTATATATATATGTATATATATATGTATATATATATATATATATATATATATATATATATATAAATATATATATATATATATATATATATATATATATATATATATATATATATATATATATATATATATATATATATATATATATATATATATATATATATATATATATATATATATATATATATATATATACATATATATATATATATATGTATATATATATACATTTATATACATATTTATACATATATATACATATATATCTTCAAATTATTTTAAAGAAATCAAAATCATAACATGGTTTTTTATTTTATCCTTCAGAATGTTGAGACAAGACAATACAAAACAGCTGAAGAATGAAGAGTCAGAATCTTCACAAGTCTGGATGGTGGTTGATGACAATGTGCTTCTTCAACGCACTAGGATTCCCTTCCAAGATGCCAGAGCCAATATCCTGTCAGCTGCCATCATCAAGAGCCGCCTCTCTGTTAAATACTCTGTCTCCTGCTTCCTGAAAAGACATTGAAAGCATAGTCGAAATTAAGGATCTACCAATACCAACAGTTATGCAGGTATTAACCATCGAATTCCATGATAATAGGAACTGCACCATCATCTACAACTATAAAAAGTATGAAAAGATAGAGCGAAAAGTACTATTTTTTCTGAGGCGGGATTACCTGTTGATAAAGCTACGCAAACAAAACCGTTGATTTTGATCTACATGGGTGTTGAAAGACTGGAAAAGCAATTTTTGGTGCTGCTAAAGACAAAGGATGTTGTCTGAAGATCAGGATATAGAATGCATTCGATATATTACGTGGGAATAGTATGAGACAAATAAATGCTTATTTTGAGGTAGCCAATCTCTAGGACTTCCCAACAGTTAGCGTCATAGGTTTCGAGAACCCTGAAGTGCTAACAAAATGTGACAGGCGTTGGATCGGGATGATGAGTCTCTTTAAGTTCAATACAGATGTCTTGTAGATGACGAACTACTGGTCGGAGATATGTACATTCCTCTTAAAATAGCTTTTGCTGTGTCACCGGAAAGATGTGAAGTTATTCTTTTCAAAGAACTAAAGCGAAACGCAGACAATTCAATTTCCTACAACGTCAGTGTACTCGCAGCTCATCAAGCCCTCATCCAAATCTCCGAACTGACTGATAGTCTAAAATCTCATGACTTTCTCAACTACTTCGATGATGCTGTTAAATAAAAAATGTCCAGAACAAAAGCTCAAGACTCTAATCTATAACTCAAGGAAATCATATCACTATTTATTGTGGTGAGCTTTATTGGTTTTACTATAGATTCAAAAAATAAGTTTGTGAAAGTTTTTCGTATTCTTACAACAGAAAGTCCTAAATTTCTCACGTAAATAACAACAGCTTTTCCCGGTGAAAATTTTGTGTATTCTCACAACAAAAAATCCTTAATTTCTCAATTAAATAACAATAGCTTTTCTAGCGTAAAATGAATCAAACGTATGAAGAAAAAAGTTTTTACAGTCAATAACAGCTCGTGTTTTAAATGAATAGTTTTATTCAAAATTGTGTGAGATATTCATTTTTTTTCTTCATAAAACGATTCATATTAGATATACATATTAACTGAGTTAAATATAGGACTTTTTTGTGTATAATTACTGTATCCTTTTACAACCACAAAAGTTGAATTTTTGTTTTGCAATAAACAACACTTTGTCCTATATCTACGTGAATAATCAATTTACAGTCAAGAGCAGCTCATGTTTTAGGTGAATAACTTTATTCAAAATTGTGTGGGATATTCATTTTTTTTTGTAAAACACTTTGTATTATATATACTTCCCAGGCAAAATAAAGAAATTTTTCGTGTCTAATTAGTGTATTTTTTTTTACAACAAAATGCTGAATTTTTACATGCAATAAACAACACTTTTTCCTATTTTTACTGTCAATAACCGTTCATGCTTTAAGTGAATAACTTTATTCAAAATTGTGTGAGATATTCATTTTTTATTTTGTAAAACGCTCTATATCATATAAATGAATGATTTCCAGATGAAAAAAAATATTTTTTTCGTGTTTATTTAGTGTATTATTTACAACATAAAATGCTGAATTTTTTCCTATTTTTACAGTCAATAACAGCTCATGTTTGAGGTGAAAATTTTATTCAAAATTATGTGAGAGATTCATTTTTTCTTTCGTAAAACGATTTATATTATACGCGAATAATCAACTCATGAACAAAAAAAGTTTTTACAGTCAGCAACAGCTCATGTTTTAGGTGATTAATGTTATTTAAGATTGTATGATATATTCATATTATTGTAAAAAAATTTGAATTATATATATATTTATTTTCCAGATGAAAAAAAGGACTTTCTCGTGTGTAATTAGTGTGTTTTTTTAAATGAGGGTTGAAATTTTTTTTACATAGGAGTTAAAAAATAAAAAGCTTATAATTATTTTACATTACTGTTTAATCATCCTATTCTAATACATTACTTTTTCTATTTAGTTCATTGTAGAATCAAAAGTACACAAACTAAAGGACTTCCCCCTAAGATATATCACCAGTACATCATCAGTTGTCATTACAAGCTATAGTACTTTGTATTAGTTAGCATTTACTGAGTCTAGCCACGTTATATGGGAAGATTTCCCCTATACGATATAGACCAAACACAACTCATTGGGATATTGACAATCCTGAAGATTTATTTCATCAGATGATCAAAAGCAACTTTGAAACAGTTTTAAGAATGCCAAAAACTATAAGTATTATTGATTATTGTAAAAAAAATTCAAAATTGAGCTGTGGGATAAAACCCTCACTCAAAAATTAATGAAAATTGAATGGAATGAAAGAACATCCTACAAATTATATCCCAATGTATGTAGATATATACAAATTGATGAATACCTAGTTTCATCTATTTTTTCATTTAAGATCATGTTGGAAGTTTTCCAAGATATTTCATAATATTAGGTTCAACATACTTATTATATAATAAATGTATATAATCATACAACGATTCACTTTTTTTCAATGTAGAAATAAATATAGCCATAAATATGTACATAGTTATATATATATACATGAATGTATAGAAACTAAAAAAAATATTTACACTCAAGATGCCATAAGAGATAAAATTATGTAAAACAAAAATGAAAAAATAAATGCCATTAAGTATTAACCCGCTGCTATAATCAACGCCGTAACACATTGAATAAATCCCAGGATTTACCCCACAAAAAACACTTGGTAGGGAGATCTGCTCATGTATTACTACTAGTAATCTGTGCAAGCTTTTTCATATTATGGTAGTAGTCTTCCCTTTTATCAAATAGGTTAAGACAACTTCTGTTTTAGAAATAAACTTTGAAGTTAAACAAGAGTTGTTCTCTCTTGTTTGGACCAGTTACTGCAGGACTGCTATGACTGCAGGACTGTTATTGCCACGAAACCAACACGCTGCTAAAATAGATTTTTGTTACTACTATATTGTGAAGGACCGGCGCCATCTTGGACATTTCTATTACTGAGTTCTATTGGTCAGTTCTATGTAACACTCACTTACCGAATCTATTAGTCTACATTCTTATTTCTATTGCATACGCTTCAGAGCCGATAGCTCTATGTACATTTTATTTACTATCATTTTATTCTACTGTATCATGCAATCGTATATGTTGGCCATGTGCAACTACTCAAGCAATCACTTTAAAACCTCCTACTGTATTTTATTGGCACACTCTAGCCAATGGTTTGTGCTAGGTGTGGCCTCCTTTGTGTACCCTTTTATTCTTATGTAACCATGTACATAAATACTGATGTCGTTGAATAATAAAGTCAGAGTCAGCTTGCACACTCTCAGAAGTTTCTTTGTTCTCTAAAGGCCTTGCTACACGATCGCATATTTGGTGCGTTATGCGTTGTGCAGTGTCAACGCACTAAAAGGGTAGGTGCTACACGAACGCAAGTTCTGTGCATTGAACTACGTTGCGTTGAGGAGTTGTATTATCTTAGCTGAAGTAATAACCAATAGTAGTAGTGTAGCTAGTTAGCCGCGGACTTGCTAGTAGTTTTAATTACTAGCGGTTGAATCAAAAATCACTGAAGCGCGCCCTAGCTGGATTCACTTAGTGACCCTGTACAGGGTCACTAGATTCACTGTAGACTGCTTTAGCCAATCACAATCAATATTGCACGGCCCATCGGACAAAGCACAACGCATAATTTAAACATGTTAAAAGTTTGCAGATCGGACGAAACTGAGGGCAATTAGCAAAATGCGTTGACCTTTCGGAACTCTTGTGCGATAACGCACGGAATTTGCGATCGTTGTAGCAAGGCCTTAACAATAACTTCACTGCGCTAAGTACATGCACGTACAACGAATGCTCTATTACTCGAGTAGTAATTAATAAGCAGATCAGCCTGAACCTCTGCTGGCCGAACATAGCTTTGACTAGTTCGCCTTCAAAGTTCGGCCTCTGCCTTGCACTGAAACAGATCAGCCGAACCTCTGCCGGCCGAAACCTAGCTCTGACTAGTTCGCCCTTCAAAGTTCGGCCTCTGCCTTACACTAGAATAGCTAACGCAACCGACAGTTAGATAAGTAAACTGAGATGGTAATGCACCACTCCCAAGAATACTAGTCGACCTGTGGGCGGGTTGTATTGCTGAAGCGCTAGACACAGTTTGCCATCACAGTTCGGGAGGTTGTGCAGGTAGGCCCGAGCTACCAACTCACACCCCCACAGTGAAATCCTGCACAATATTACTTTTGTAAAACGATGGTCTGGAAGCATTGCTGTCTTGTTCACCATTGATTAGGTTGCCAGATGTGAATTGTCTCAAAGAGGAACACTTTCGTTCGCAGGTGGGGAATTTTTATGGGATATCGTAGATATTGATAACAGAAGTGTTGCAAATCACCATTTTCCGCAAAATCAATTCAAGTACAAATCATGAAGCTTGAAAGTCAAATCAAGTCCTAACCGGGTCAGCCGCAATTCAAATCAAAGTCAAATTGCGATGTAAACAATTCAAATCACTTCAAGTATTTGAAATGATTTGAAATTGATTTGCAAATCAGGAAAATAGGCGTCCACATAAACAATCTTGGTGGTGCAAATTAATTTGTAACCTCCTTCATATGTTATCCAAGTAGTGTAACACCTCAAGCATTTACTTAAACAGCTCTGGGAGGAGCACTCTACTGGTTGTCACCATACGCCTATGTATTTATTGTAGAAAGCTCGGTAATGGCTTACTATCTGATTTCATTTTGAGGAACTAATTTCACCATGATGATCACCAATGTTTTTGTTCGACTGACGCATCAAAGTATCAGCTGATATTATAGCTATTACATAATTGCTTATTTCATTATTATTAGAAGTGTGCCAACATAACAATTAATCATGTCGTTAATGCGTTATTAGGGTAACCATATCAATGGTCTTGGTATTTCTTATTAACATGTCACATGATTATCGTGCGGCATCTCTCTAATCCAGCTGATGTGGCCGTAATAGAACGGTCTTCCTTGTTACTCTCACACAACTTTTTCACATAAATTCCGCAAATGTTTACAAAAATTGTTTGCCACGCATCACCCACCATCATGGTAAGCTTCTGATTGTTACACACCAGTTTTAGCTTCACGCTATTGTCAAATAAAATTTCTAGTAAAGCCTGGAAATTTAATACGAAATTGCCACTCAAAACATACACATGGGGCAAAAGTGAATTAAGATGGAAACACAAATGTCCATCAGTGATACTGATTAGAATTCTTTCACCATAAGTATTGGGGCTGCCTGCTAAATGAACTATTGTATCGCGATTGATTGGTACATCATTTATCTTAATAGCCCATTGCGATTAGGGGTAACAAGTGATAAGCTCTTGGTGGGCTCTTGGTCTCTGAACAGAAAAATTATATTTATCAAAATATTCAACTGGTTTAATAACATAATTAAAAATATCGGTTACATTATTTTTATTAATAGCTTGTAAATAATAGTTAATATACAAAAAAATTACCATCGTTGAACCAGATTTAAACAAGAATAGCAACAATTTTTCATCAAAAAGTCTTTTTTGTTATGAAAACCTTCTGTTTGAATATGTTAAAATCAATATAATCACCCTATAATCAATGATTAATTTTTCATCTTAACAAAGTTGTCAGATATAGAAATGATTCTCAACTGCTAAAAGTTACATTGGTAAAACCAAACAGCAAATGAAAACAATGTTAGAAGGATGGATAATGGTTATTAATAATCGTAATATTAATAAAAAACAATACTTGACAATAGTTGTTGACTAATAATAATTATAATAAATAATGGTAATTGAATTGACAATAAATAATAATAATTAATAATAATTAAAAATAATAATAAATAATAATAATAATAACAAAAAACAATAATAATAGCTAATAATTAATAATAATAACTAATGAGTCTAATGTTCATAAATAACAATAATTAATGATAATAGATAATAATGTATGGTAATATTATATAACAAAAATAATAATAGCACAAAAATATAATAAGATAAATAGACTAACTAATAATATTACCAGTGATAATAATGATTAAGTATTATTATTATTATTATTGTTATTGTTATTGTTATTGTTATTATTATTATTATTACTATTATTATTATTATTTATTATTATTATTACTTAGTTCGCAATGACAATTTTATGAAACGAAATTGATGACAAAGATTTTACAATAATAATGGTAATAATAATTAAATTATTACCATTATTATGATTATCAACAATAATTATAACATTTTATTCTTACTGCTTCTGATTTATCTATCATCAATCATCATAATAATAATATAGCATAATATTGTTATAATCGTGCATTATGTAGTTATTGGATTAGTGAAGGTTAAGGATACAGCTAAAGGATTGTAAATAGCTGAAGGGATCAGAAAGCTAGGAAGACACTTTTGGAGTGACCACAGTGCGTGGTGGTTGTGCTGGAGCTTCTATCTTATACCCAGTGAGTGATTTAACATGGCGTCGTAAGCAAAAGGAAAGGAGGATTGTTGTCTAATACTATTGTTTTCGTCATCTTGTGAAAGGAGTATTGAAGGGTTTGTGGTGATAGTGAAGGTCGGTGTGGATTTATTAACGCCGTTGTTATAGGACTGGTGCCAGTTGGTGGTGGTGAAGGTGAGTGTTTGTTATTTGTTTGTGGTGGTGCATTACAGCTGTTGTTGTTGAAAGATTCAGTCAATAAGATTTGTGAAGAAGTTGGCATCTACTCTACCAGTTTTTGAGGTCAGTGTTGCCGAACACTTTAGGTTAGTGAAATATGGCCTTGGGATTTGATTTTAATGATTTTCCTAAGTTAGTTATCAATCCTGATGACACTTATGGTTCATGAAAGGCATGGTTAGATGAATTTGAGCTTAGTGTGGAAATGGTTACCTTTAAACTAGGGAAGGAAACAGTAAATCGGAGAAAACAAGATGTTTTCAAGGAGAGAATGAAATTGTTGGCTTTATTGCATGCCATTGGTCAAGGAGGTAGAGATGTCCTAGAGTGTTTTGGATTTGATATGAGAAGTGAGGCAAGTAGTTATGAACAAGCAATGGCTCATTTGAAAAATGTTTATGGTTTCGAGGAAACAGTTTATGTGAAAACGTTCAAGTTTGTCACTGCTAATCAGGCTGTGGGGGAGAATGAAATTGATTATCTGCTACGTGTTGAAAAACTTAGTAGGTCATTAAGTTTTGGGAATGATGATAATGTTAGGCTAGAGTTTGCATTAGCTATAGCTGTGAATGGTTTGAGAGAATCTTCACTGCGTATTCAGCTGATGCAACAGGGTCATTTGAACTGGAAAGGGCTGACTGACAATCTAAGGGCAAGAAAATTGGCTCGAGATTCAGAGAACGCCATGGAGCGGGGTAAGGCAAAGCAGCTAAACTTCGCCCAGGTATCTGATATGAAAGAGAACATGCATGGTGGTGAGTGTTACAGTAGTTTGAAGGTACGTAGCATTGGCAATGGTCAATCTGCTGCGAAATATTGTAGATACGCTGAGAAATATGTAGGAAAGATGAAAGGTGAAGCTGGCCACAGCTGTGATGATTATGGATCTGCTAGGTCCACTAGGCATTCTAACAATGAAAGGTTCATGCCTGCATGGCGCAGAAAAGACTCTAGTAAGAGTAGGGTTGAAAGTGATAGAAGAAATGATGGCAGTAAGTGCAGAGGTTATTTGGCTTTCCATGATGCTAAAGCGTGTTTTTGCTGTGGCAGAGATGATCACCAAATTAGGTTTTGCCCAGCTGTACACTGCTGGATTTGTGATAGTATTGGTCATACTTCCCAGGACTGCCGTTATAAAAGGTATAAACATACTGATAGGTATAGTCATCGAGGTAGTAGCTGCAGTAGTGAAGAGAGTTGTGCTAGTGAAATGAGTGAGGTTCACATAGGTCATGTAAGGTTTGCTTCTGTGGCCCAAGCTGCAAGTGGTGTCAGAGCTAGCAGAGCTCACGGCACCCTTGAAGCCCCTAACAGACCTACCCACTCTGAGGAGCTGGTCTCAGCCCAGAGGGACTCGTCTGTTAGACCTGCGGAAGCTTTGGCTCCTGCGGAGAAAAGCCAGGAGGTAGTTGCTGAGCAGTCACTTGTGACCCGGCAACAGCTTGCCTCCCAGGCTGTTCAGAGGTCTCACTCCGGTGAAAACATGGATTGCGATACTCACTCCAGTGAGGGAGATAGTGCTACTCACTTAGGTGAGACTGTGATACGTGGAGGTGACAGTCAATTGTGTGACTCAGATCCAAAGCCAGGTGGAGGTGAAGGCCAACTGTGTGGTCCGGAACCAAAACCAGATGAGACTGTGATAGGTGGAGGTGACAGTCAATTGTGTGACTCGGATCCGAAGCCAGGTGGAGGTGAAAACCAATTGTGTGGTCCGGAACCAAAGCCAAATGGAGGTGGAGGTGAGAGTCAATTGTGTGACTCAGATCCAAAGCCAGGTGGAGGTGAAGGCCAATTGCGTGGTCCGGAACCAAAGCCAAATGGAGGTGGAGGTGAGAGTCAACTGTGTGACTCAGATCCAAAGCCAGGTGGAGGTGAAGGCCAATTGTGTGGTCCGGAACCAAAACCAAATGATGATGGTGGAAGACCCTCGGGTGTGGTGCGAGATTGGTTTGACCGTTGTGGCGATACGGACGATAGCGATCCTGGTGAGATTGAGTCTTTGTGGTGAATGGCCAGTGGGAGGTTTGACACAGGTGAGGTATGTATCTGTTCTACCTAACTTTACACTTTGTCGGTGTGGATACTGTCTCTACCCCTAACCAAAGTGCATAGTTTGAAGTATGCTGCTTATGTGGATGTTTCACCCCTGAAGCTAGCTGTAACTGTTGATCTTGTGTCTTGTGTATATTGCTAGTTGGAAAAAAAGGGTATGTTATAATCGTGCATTATGTAGTTATTGGATTAGTGAAGGTTAAGGATACAGCTAAAGGATTGTAAATAGCTGAAGGGATCAGAAAGCTAGGAAGACACTTTTGGAGTGACCACAGTGCGTGGTGGTTGTGCTGGAGCTTCTATCTTATACCCAGTGAGTGATTTAACAAATATTACTATTATTTATTATTATTACAACTTGAATTTTTAAAAAAAAAACAGTAATTAGTGGTAGTGGACAAAAATTAAAAATAATGGATGACTGGATTGCATTTTTTCTGTACTAAGTATTCATTTATACAATAAAATTAATTCAGCACAACAATAGTGCAGCAAATGAGTTCTGCAATTCAGATTTGATTAAAATAATATCATAATAATGTGTTTACTACTCGTGATCATTATTATTGTAGTAGTTAGGGTTTGCTTCTGCTGAGCTGGTTGAATTGTTGTTTTTGGTAGCTGTGAATCACAGCATCTTAGCAATGAGGGTGGTATAACATTTCCCCTTACAACAAAATTCAAAGGGGGCAATTAACAGCTGTTATTATTAGTGCTTTTTTATACTTTTTGTCTGAAGACACCGCTACATCAACGATACTTTATCGTTATTGCCATTATCATTATTTTAGTATAAAATGTGAAAACTATAAAAAATTAGTGACTTGATTTGATTTGAAATCCCCATTTTTCAAATAACTTTTGTTTCAGACACAAGTCAAATCAATTCAAATCAACTGATGTTCAAGTCAATTATTTGAAATCATTGAATAAGCTGAATAGGCTGTAAATCAATTCACAAATCAAGTATTTGCAAATCAAAGTATTCGAATCACTAGTGATTTGCAACACCTCTGATTGATAACCGCTTACTTTCCCATTTTCGTTCTTTTTTTCTCTCACGTGTGTAGCACTTACACACAACAACAACAATGCAACCAAGTAGTATTGTTGTAGTAATAAAAATAATGACTATTATTCTCTTTGTAGTAATAACTACAAATAATTTCAAGATAATTGATACTAAAATTATTAGATAGCAGTAAAAACTGATTTATTATTTATTATTATCATTAACTAATAATAATAATATAGCCAATACTGTATTATTAGCTGATTTGAAAAATATATTTGTATTGAATACAAATATATTTTTCAAATCAGCCTTGGGACGCTAAAAAACATATGGCGTAGAATCATATCTTGCAGTCACAATAGTAGTGTTATAAGCAAAAAAAAACTGTATACCATCACATAAAGGCAAATCACTGGACAGCTAAAACAACTAAACTACAAAATGAGGTCGACGGAAATTCCTTACTGACAAGTTAAGCCTGCTACCAATTAGTGAACGATAACTCTAGCTAACATCAACATATCAAATTTACATCAGTCAACAGACCTTCTTCAATAACAAGCCAGGCCTGCTACTAATTAGCAAGCAGTAGCATTAACATATCAGCCGTCGGACATTCCTAGAAAAAAACCCAGGTCCCACAGGATAGACCTGCTGATGTTACAGCCCTTAATCAAGACAATGATATCATAGGACAAGGGGCTATAACATAAATTACATCATAACCAAAAATCATATAAATAGGAAAGAGGCAATAACGCTCAGCCTCTCGCTTCAACATCAAACCTTGGAGCTGCCGCAGACGTGCGACAGTGACGCAGAGCAAATCGATCGTTTTAACACAAGGTACTGACTTTACTACTTATTATTTTAATCTAGACAGTTTCTGTTAGTAGGTTTTATTTTTCTTTATCAATAAAGTCTATATATATCTGCTACGCCCCACACATTTATTCCCCCCCATTCAATTGAATAATTGTTAAATAAGTGCCTCTCGAACATCATAGAGCACTAGTAGATATAAGTCTCAAAACAATAATCTAATTGTGCGGTCACTGGGTAATCTAATTACCACAAACACGTATAACATTTTGGTGGAGGCGCTGGACTTTCCTCCTCTCGACTTGGAACGGTAGTTTTGAAACTTAACAGTGGGTTGGAATTCTAGTTTCACAGGTCCGGGGGACCGAAAGTACTAGTGTCACTCGCCTGAGTGGGGATTTGATACATTTGTCTTAAATACCGCTTGTTTCAGCCCACATCTGCCCAGAATTGGTTTTTTTGACGCGGAGACCCGACCAATAGTCACCAGGGCACAATTATACCTGGAAAGGGCCACCTTCAAATTAGGAACTGGGGTTAGTTCTATATCTTTGCTTAGCTAAATAAGGCTTTTTTTATCCCGGGTTTATATATTGTTTATTATTACAGTACTGTAACCGCACTCTGTGGGCAGACTGCATTTGTTAGCAAGGAGAGACGTACGCTCACTTGCTGCACCCCTTTTAAAATCTAGACGTGTGATAATTAGTGTAATTAAATAAAGGGGTATATTCTGACTTTGGTCCCACAAAAATAGTGGTAGACAGGAGTTATCTAAAGTGCTCATTCAGAAACACAGGCCTTATATATACATATATTTATAAAAGCTAATAACTACAGTAACATAGCTTACTTAAGAAATAAAACTGATTTCATTATTATCCTCAGCTCGATTTTTTTTTGCAATCACTCTAACCTACTCTTAACACTACTCTAATTATAACAGCGATTTAATAGCTTATAGTCATTAGAGTCATCAAGTTATAATTAAAGGCAGAAGCCCATGACTCACCATCAATTAGTCCAATAAGAGAGCCGGCCGTGTAATAAACCCCACATCTATAGATACTAACATCTACAAGTAGAAAAATTCTTCAATCAACGACATTCTACAACACAAAAATTTCGAAGATCTACACTAACATAGATTAACTGCGCATATTTAATCTATTAGTGCCTTACATTTGAAACTCATTAATCGCATTTACCTAATACACTAGTTTATCAACTGCTACTAACACATATAATCAGATATCTAGTACCTGCTGGCCAGGTGACTAAACTTGATACACCTGTTCGTATTTGAAAAGGTATTCAGTAAAGCTTACTTTTCATCTGATTTTATTCACATTTATATCAAACCAATACAAAAGATAATAAAAATATAGAACCAAGCAACCAAACCTTATTTATTCAATTTATGGACCAACGCACACCAATCGGCAGAGGTCGGGGCTCTCCCAGACTCACAACGCCATTGGCAATACCAGGGATTACTAGATTTTCCCTCCGCAGCCATAAAATTAGAAATAATAATCCAAGCGGAGCCGGGCCCAGGACACCCAGTAGCTCCAACGAACCAACAACAATAACAGAAGAAAGTATGAGAGACGAGGACACTCCATACTGGGAAAATAGGCAACAGACACCCATTACCCTTGGAGACAGCCCAGCCTTGCAGCCTGAAGATCCTCATGGAGGCAACCAAAATGTGGCCACAGCCCCCCCCCCCCCCCATTGACCAGAACCATGGAACAGCTCATAACAGAGGAGATTGCAAAGGATTACCAGAGAACCCACATAATGCCACAGATACCCAGAGACCCTGAAGCGAGACCAGTTTTTCCACCACCCAAAACAACCACTTTACCGGGTTATCGTTCAGCACCAGCCGTAAGAGTAACAGCTAGTGCACCATCTACGACGTCAGCAGCCAGTGACGGACCAACCCCACCAACCAACCAGGGGGGACACCAATTTTCACTATGGCACCCAGCCTAGACCACATTGAACCATACAAGGAAGGTGAAAGCTGGGAGGATTTTATTGAACGATTGGAGATTTTAATGGCTCAATACAAATACAGTGATGAGTAGTTGGCGCTAGCATTACCCTCTAAGTTGATAGGTTCAGGCTGGGAGACCTATATGTCTGTAATTAAACTCCACCCCAATTACACAAGGGACTACAGACGCTTAAAAAAGGAACTGGCAATAGCCTTTGAAACTGATAACCCGTTACAAGAGAAGAATTTATGGTCTATTACCCAGGGAAAGAGGTCTGTTGCAGAATACCACGCAGAGATAATTAAGACAAGTAGAGCCCTATTCAAAAGCATGCCAGAAAATAATCGTAACCAGGTTATTACTGTGAGAGATTTGTATGAAGTACCCACCCTCACCCCCACCCCCCATACCCCCCACCCCATACCCCCCAACCCTTGCTGTCTACACCCCTTAAACATAACCTACAACCCCTTCTCCTTTCACCTACGCGCAAACTACCCCCACGAAGTCAAGCCCCAAAGACCTAGACCCTGTGTAGGCACTATGCCACACCTAAAAGTTACCCGGGGTCTACCCTGGGTCAGCTACCCTGGGCCTGGGTAAAAAGAAGGTGGAAGAGGTAGCCTGAGGCCTGAGGAACCCAATGCCCTAATCAGAATTTGAATCGGACAAATACAACGGCCAGGAGAGCAAGCTAAGTACCAGCATGTCCTAATAAGGAATGGAAAAATACCAGCATGCCCTAATAAGGACTGGAAGATAACCAAGCTAAAGAAAAGAGCGGCAAAGAGTGCCCAGAGCAAATCTCCATGTGCTCGAGACTTTAATTGGTCAACTTTGTAAATAACCTTGTATACTGCATTGTGATTTGATTGTTTTTACTATTGTGTTGTGTGGTTGGCTCACCCAAATAAGGGGGTGAGTTTTGCTCCCTTTCTCCTGTAAAAGGAGCCCTCTTGCATGATTTGAAATAGAAGCCTTGTGGAGTTGTTAGATACCATTATATCTTGCTAAATGGATTGTGCATAAATAAAGTATTGTTAACTAAACCTTTGTCATTGTGTGTTTGGGTCTAGGACCCCATCAGTTGGTAGCGTTGATTCGGAGTGATTCCGAAGTAATATTCAGAAGTTGATGGAGTGACCCCGTTGTGTCTGGTAGCCAGTGTAAAAACTACTACATTACATCAGCTTTTGTTGGGGGATCGAAAGAGAATTACCAACGCGCTATTCTTAGGAAGGGGGAGTTGTCACTCGAAGAAGCCTTGAAGGAAGCGAAAAATATGGAGGCCATAGATAAAGCACTATCCAAACATAGGGTGACTGCAATTGAAGACACAGACCCATTAAAAGTACTCATTGACCAAATGGGATGCCTGACACAACTTGTCAGTGAACAGAACAGAAGGATGAAACAGAACCAGTCACAAGAGGCACCACAACAAGAGGCAACCAATAACAGGGGTAGCTACAACAATAACAGAGGTGGCTACAACAATAACAGAGGTGGCCACAACAATTACAGAGGTGGCTACAACAATTACAGAGGTGGCTACAACAATAACAGAGGTAGCTACAACAATAACAGCAGAGGTGGTTACTACAACAACAATAGAGGCGGTTACAACCAAGGGTTTGACCAGCCTCAGGGTCTCCACATACGAACCAAGGAATTAGCAGAAATGAACAGACATGTAACAGGTGTAGACAATTCCACACTACAACACACTGCCCTACCGTCAACAATATAGAGGAGTCACGGGTGGATACACCAACACAGGATGTCAAGGAACTGCCGATCGCTGCTGAGCCAGAGGCAAACTTGCAAAATTTGACCCCTCAGGAATTTGCCAATTTCTTCTGGAGCCAACTGCCGCCATCAGTGAACTGTGTAGATGTCGACAGCGGGACGGAGCGAGAGGAGACCACCCCTTCAAGTATTCCGAATAAACGATCTAGAAATGCAGGCAGAACATTGACCATGAGAGATGGATTCCAATTGGCAATGATTTGTTTTCTTACCTGTCTGATAGGTGTATCAGGTAGCACTTGGCAACCAGATAACCCCATGGTGTGTGGTAGTGAGCTCGAGGACTCCCTTCACACCTTCCAGATTGAAAAGGATTACAAATGCTCAACAGATGATAGCCAAGCTTCAAACTTCAGTCCACGAGATATCACGGTCCAGGTATATCAGAAGAATATGGTGGAGAAACAGACCATCGCTTACCAGTGTACCAAGTTCACCACCTACATAACAACTCAGATTTCAATCTTCAAGGACAGGAAAGACAAGGATGTTTCAAGTAAAAACCAGCAAGTGACAAAAGAAAAATGCCTACAAATGGTCTCAACTCACAAATGCAAAGCAGGTGTGTTACATGGAGGAAATGGAGTATACGTTACCAATGAACCGATTGATGCATCCTATGTGTGGTGTTGCCAGAAACACACATTCAGTGCAGACCAGTGCAG
The DNA here is from genome assembly GCA_945261195.1 of Cryptosula pallasiana. Classification (NCBI taxonomy): domain Eukaryota; kingdom Metazoa; phylum Bryozoa; class Gymnolaemata; order Cheilostomatida; family Cryptosulidae; genus Cryptosula; species Cryptosula pallasiana. Next base: position 157,338 of record CALYOO010000066.1, read on the forward strand.
TTTCATTGAAGCAACACTTTGCAAGAGGTATGGAGTGAACACCTTTGAAAGTACCGCCGGTGGTCTCAGTCACTGTAACTACAAGGATGGAAGCTGCAGACTGAGTGACGGTTCAATATTGATATGGGAACAAGAGATAACCTCAAATTGCCAATACACCCCTTGGTTCCAAGTCAACGGCAGTTACTATGATGCACATTTTGTGAGCAAGGAACGAGACTTGGCTCTCACATTTTTTGAAAATGGGTTGGATACGTACAAAGATTGTAACAACACACCAGTTACACTTTCAGACCAAGGACTAATGATAAGAATTCTAACTCCACTGGTCAATGTCACCCTACAAAACGCTACTTCCCTTGCATTGCCAGCACCAGCAGCATCCGGAGATTTCGCAGAAATATTTAACGCAATGATGCAGGCAGTGTCGGTACAACAAACGAAAGTAGCGCGAGAATTATTTTGGTCAGCTTACTACTATGCATGCCAAAATTTAGCAGAGACTTTACGACTGGTCACCATGTTGCTAGAACAACACCCGACCATGAGCGCCAGGTATTTGCTAAGAAAAACCAAATGTGATAGCGAAGTCAGGCCCAGGGTTTTTACAAGTGTTTCCTTGCACCACTTTAAATGAGTCTCAATACCAGATACTACCAATGGCAGAAGACAATTGCACAGAACACATACCAATCAAAGTCTCCATTGCGGGTGTAGAGAGGACTGGATTTTTGGATCAGAAGGACAATGTGGTCAATCCATATTCCTACACAGTTCATTGCAACACAAAGCGTGGTGTGTTACTGAGAATAAAGGGGTCCACTCACTCGTACTACTACAATGGAACCGTAGTACCAGTGGAGCTGTCTCCTCGCCTGTACATACCAGATGTAGACCTCGGCAGCCAACCTATAAACATAGAAGAAACAATCTTCAGTCGAGCACATAGACTGAATTGGGCAGATGGTGACAGCCACCGCAGCTTGAATCAGTTTTTTGCCACTTTAGATAGACAGAAAAAGGTTCTACATGCAATGGGTGTAATAAAAAACCCCCATAACACATTAGACTACAACACAATTGAGATTAGAGAGAAATTGTTGGGATCATCCTTTTTCAGTTTTCTGTTTGGAGGACATGTTGCTTCAGTCTATGAACTCTGGACTCTGATCTGCAATATTCTACTCGCTCTGGCAGTTGGTATATCAATAATTGGGTTTATAGTTAGGAGATGCTGTATTCCTAGGTACCGACAATACAAGGCAGCCGGAATGGTGGCTAACATTGATACAGAGACAGATATAGAACAATTGGCAGGATACTCACAAGAAATTGAGCTAAAAGAGATATACAGACCAGGGACAAGCACATCTGCGGAAGTGGAGCCGCCACCTTATGCTTCTGAGCCACCAGCACTTTCGGAAGAAGAACTCTGCTTACAAGCTTGGAATGAGTACCTTGCAGAACAAACAACACAATGACTAGGCAATGGACAAGAACATGATCAATTGGTGGCAGGTATTGATAGCGTTACGTCATGTAGAAAAACTGTAATCGATTTAGAAATTAATGATCATGTCTGCACTGCACTTATTGATGCCGGGGCCACCATTAGTCTGATCCGTGGAGACTTGGCAGGAGATCTGGACCATTGACATAAAAAAGAGCTATCTCACAGCCACTGGCGTTACCAAGGACGCCTTAGAAATTATTGGGCAAGCCACTGTGGATCTCAACATCAGACCAGAATGGAGAGGACAACACCAATTTTATATTGCCAATAAAATTTCATATGCAGTTATCATAGGTACTGACCTTTTGAGCAAAGTGGGCTCAGTCACTTACAACTTCAAAAGATGCACATTACACATCAATGGCAGCCGTGGAATTCCAATGGGGGAAGATGCTGTTATCGGATCCGCTCGTGTCTGCTGTGCCGTAGAGATACCACCACTTACACAGATGGTCATCGTGGCCAGCGTCCCTGCCTCAAGCAAGGCACAAGGGAGCTGTATATTTGGAGGGCAAGTTGACATGGCTAGGGATTTATTGATCGGAAAATCTGTTTGCACAATACAAGATGGGAAAATCATGGTACCGGTGTTAAACCCACCAGTAGAACATGCACTATTGGAGAGACTACAGCAGTGGGCAGCATTGAGACATAGGAAGACAACTTAAGGCTACTCAGTGTACCAGACAAAATTAAAGATAAGCCCACTACAGAAAACCAACCAAACTCCAGGAGATGCCCTAAAAATGTCAAAAACCGATCTAACGAAAGATGAGTTTACAGCCCTACAAGATTTGGTTAATGAATTTGCAGATGTAACAGGCGAAGGCATTGTTTTAACCAACTCTAAGAGAGCTGGTCTCTCCTAACACAAAGACAACTTCACTATGACTGTGGCAACTGACAAACAATAAAGCGGCCACTTTAACTCGTTCAATAAATTACGAGCGACGAAATCGTTGCATGTTCATAAGCAATCATTATACCATTAGAATTAAAAATCTTGCTGATTAGCTTCTACGTTGTTTCCCATAACCATGACGATGAGGACCTGGGAGACTTTGTTTTTCTTTTTATTACTTATAATCATTATTTTTATCATTACATTATTGTTTAATTATTTATTACTTTACTGCTAACTCACCCATCGCAGCTTCCATAAAAAAGCATGTATGCAATCAGGAGGAATGAGATTTGTGTTTCCCATATGTATGTATGTGGTAGTAATCCAAGTGACAAGAGTAATAAGATAATCCACATGTTGAGAGAAAGTAGTAGTAGATATGGTGTGACTAGATAACTAGCTTGAAGGGAGTGAACCAGTGCATGCCATCCCTCTAACACAGCACTAACTGATAGCAGCTAACAACTAATGATACTACCTAACGAGACAGTGCAGTAGTTGCTTTGAGCCATGCGGTCACTAAGAGGTAAATTGATATAGCTATAATTGGATATCACAACAACTCACTTATAGTACCCTACAGTTTATTGATCTGTCAGCCATAGAGCTATTAGCGATTCAGACTTGAACTTACTCCTGAAGAGAATTTAATGCTTTGCATAAATTTATGGAAAGCAGAACTTGAGAATTGTGTTATCAGGAACAGAGGAAAAATAACTTATGATTTTGCATTGACTACTGAAATTCATATAGAAAAGTTGGTGAATCCACTCTACAATCGTGACAAAACCTTGACAAGTTCCTTGTTTGTGCCATGAAGTATTTCTAGATATACAGCTACAAAAGATTACACACAGCAAGATGCACTTTCCTATACTACACAAAGCTGATTGGCGAGGGCAGCAGACAAGCAAAGTAAGTACTCATCACATGTCTAGTGAGTAATTGCTGGCATTTTTGCAAGCAATTGGAATCAACAACTGGAGAGTAATGATTTGAACATCATCTGCTTGATCTCTTTGTAAAAAAAATTGTGATGTAAATTAAATACCTGTGAATTTAGTAATTTAACTAACCAATTTTGCGTAAAAGACTTCAGAATTCCTCAGATTCATTGTTGAATTATCATTACATTGCAGGAACTAACACTAACAACACGTATACAATAGTAGTGGTCAACAGTTTCTATTTTGTAAGCCGCCAGACCAAAAAGAGGGCCAAAGCCCCATGAGTTTACAATTCAGAACTTTAAATGAAGAAACAAACTATCGGTCTGAAAAGAGCAATACTTAAAAGCGGCTAAATTTCCTGTTATATCAACATTCTCCAGTACATTTAGGCTAGCTGATACTTGATGTTTGTTTATTGACTTGTTGACCTGCTACATAGATTATCAGATTGGTGTATTACCCCAAGTTTGCATGACACAATTATTGTTAATAGATTAGGTTTTATTTGACTAGGATAGCATTATATACAGTAGTGAATAGGTAGTTTAGTGGTATATAGGCCACAATTTTGGATTGCCTGCATGGAATTGAGTTTATACATTAGTATGCTTACTGCTTCATTTCTTCTTATAATATGATTTTTTTTTATTCATTATTGTGATGAATAGAGTCTATGCGTTGGGTGTGTGTTCGGGAGATCATACGTGCATCGGCGCCGGGTAACCGAAGGTAACAGTAACAAAGAGTCCAACAAGACAAAGCTAACCA
>CALYOO010000067.1:0-44401 GCA_945261195.1 Cryptosula pallasiana
ATAACAGAATGGCAGGACATACGAATGTACCTTTACTAAGAGGGGTTCTAGTTCAAGGAAAGAAGAATAGTGTTGTGTATCAAGAACTTATAATCCTCACTATGTCAACGCTTCATCGCTGAATAGCGGTCTGGTCCAAGTGCTTATAACGAGTGGCGATAGTGAAAGAATACCATTTGATGGTGGAAAGGTCGTGTTGACGGTTCACTTTAGAGAAGGAAAGTCATAATGAGTTTGGTACGATACAACCCCGAAGACTCGAAAGATTTTTTTGATCAGTACTACAAGATGCAAGCTGGAAATGGAATTGGAGTGTATAGCGGATGGCGGGGTGATGCTTAATATGAGAGGAAATGGTCTCGCTAGCATTGTTTTAAGTATACTCAAATCCGCAACACCACTCCTGAAAAGAGGAGCAATTAGTCTGGGTAAGAAAGCACTATCTGTAGGTAATAACGTAGCGCGAGATGTCATTGATGGGCTTAGCTTTGCGGCATCGGCAAAGAAGAGAGGGTTGAAAGAATTGGATGATCTTGGGGGAGATGTACTCGGTGCAGTTCGCCCAGATCTTGTGAAAAGTAGAAAAATACGCGGTGGAAAAAAAATAAGAGAAGGTGGAAGACGTTCCATATTTTATTACTGTCAAATGAGGTATAAAGATATCGAAGTGTGATATTTATGTTCATTAAGTGACAACGCTTCGAGCAAACATCACTCGCAAAAGATGGCTAGTCTAAATGGAACAACGAGTAATAACTTGGAAGGTTCTCCCTACAACATAAACCTTTCGTTGGATGTGTTTGCTACGGAGCCAACAAACATATCGGTAGAGAGATCGGAATATGTTGTCTTCAGACCCGATAGGTTAGATCCTTATGGTAGTATTGAGTTAACCTTGTCAGGGAGCACTGAGCATTACACAGATCTCTACAACTCGTTTCTACAAGTCGAAGCCACAGTTGTTCAAGATGATGGAACCAATATTGGTGGTACCGAGTGATAACGCGGTTGTGTGGATGGGGTATTCAATCCATGCAATATTCAGCGAGTTGAAAATGTCGATAGAAGGAACTACTGTTGAATACGCTAACAATTACGGTTTACGCTCCTACTTTTCACAACTGCTCGAAAACAATGCAGACAGAAAGAAATATCAAGGCAAGATGGAAGGATGGTTGTATGATGATTCAACTAGAAAAGACGCTGGTGATCACAAACTGCAGATAAGAGAACGAGGAGAGCTCTAATCAAAGGTGGAAAGGTAATAGAATTAACCGGGAAACCTCATCTTGCGTTATTTCAGCAAAAAAAGCTAAGAATCCCTGGTCCTAGTAAGCAGCTGGAGTTTGAGCGAGCCTCCAGCAAACTAGCCTTGTTTGCTGCAAGCGAGTTACCAACAGGAGGAGCGAAGATTAGAATTGATAAATTCGAACTTCATCTTTATAAAGTTAAGGTGAATCCTACAATACAAAACTCCCAACTCAGTTGGCATTGGAAGGTCACAACTACATTTATCCAATTGATCGAAAACAGATAAAGCTATATGGAATCCGCGCTGGTGTTGCACAGATCGTCATCACTTTGGAAGGAAACAAACAGAAACCCCAAACAAATTTATTTAGGTTTAATTGATCTCAACGCCATGAACGGATGTTTTGCCTTGAATCCGTATAGGATGCAACACGCTTATGTTGATAGCATTGTATTGAGAGTTGGTGATTGTCCAATCGGAAGGAGATTTGAGCCGGATTATGCTAGAGGGGTTTTTGGAAGAGAATATCATCAGTTTCTACACGCTACCAGAAATTTGCTCGATGGTGACAGTCTTGGTATTACGAAAGAACAATACCTTGATGGCATTACGCTTTATTGATTTGATTTGACTGGTGATTTTCTTAAAGAAGGATTTCACTCTATAAAAAATGTCACAACAAGGGTGGAAATTTGCTTTAGCACTAACACGGCTGATGGCTTATTTCTGGTAGCATACTTTGTAAAAGATGGTGTGTTGGAGATGGATAGCGTTCTTCAATTAGCTATTGCGGGAGACGCAGTGCTCTAAACGGAAAGCTAGAGATGAATACCATACGAGATTCGTTCAATCTTATCTTCAGACGATTTATGTCGAAGTGTAGGGATTCACGTGGGAGCTAGAAATCAGTTTTGGAAGCAAATTTGCAATTTTCCAACAGGATGTTTCGTATTCAACACACGTTATTCTCACCAACCTGGAGAGCATTGATTGGCTGTGTACGCTAATGATTCAGAGGTGGATTTTTTCGACTCACTTGGAAGTTCTGTTTCCTTCTACCCAGATGTTAATGAAATACTAAGTATTCACAGAGGATATGAAACAATACAAAGTAATGAAGCACAACTACAAATTTTTTTGTCCGCTGTATGTGGCGATTATTGTGTATACTTTTGTTTACTGAGAAGTAGAGATTGATGTATGGATGAAATTGTTAGAAGTTTACGAGATATAGGGGATAGTGAGATGAGAGATCACTCAACACGAAGATTTATCATACAGACTTATCCTAACTTCGAGTTCATACAAGACAACACAGTAGAAGGAATAGATGGAGTACATATACAAGGAACTAATTTGCAAAGTAAATTGTTAAAATAAATTATTATAATTGACTTTTATTTGTTATAACAAATAAAATGAATAAAATACAACTTATCTCAGTATTTGTGCTAAATACTACAGAATCTACAAAAAACTATTTTTTGTAATGCTAAAAGTTAATGTTGAGGAGTTCATCTCTTGCATGATGTAAATAAGATCTTCTCATTTTCTTCCTCAGGAGCGCTCTTTAGTTATATCTAAAAGACATCGTAACTAATGACTCTATCATACATAGTTATGTGAATTAATTTAAAAAAATACTTTGGATCCTACAGTAAATAGAAATAAAACTTACCATCATAGAAGGCGAGATACATCCTTTGTCTTATGGATTAAGGTTCCGATATGCTGTTTTGGACAATCTTCTTTTCATTCTCATCAAAGTAGGAGAAGAAGTTGTGTTGTAGCAAAGTATCAAACAGTTTGGAGGCTTGAATGAAAGCTTGGAGAGCCGAGAGTAGAATGACATCGTAGAAAATCGTACTGTTCGTAGTTTGTCTTAGTCCTTTGAATACGATAACACCGCTTTTTTCCGACACCACAGCTGAAGCTATTTGAGCAGGGATGTTGATATCTCCAATCAGTAGCTCTCCATTTACCATACATCTGTAATTAGCCACTAGAATCTCAGCAGTCTTGTTCAACGAGTATCACATTTTCTTAGCATTCCAGGATTCTCAAAAGCTATAAGACTTCCTGATGGAAAATCATGAAGGTGAGCAACGCTGAAATAAGCCTGTATGTGTCTCATGCTCTTGCCTGACAATGAGTTGAATTTTATCTTTGACCTTTCAATTACATCCGTGACAATCAGCAGAACGAAAAATCGCATCTCCTGTCTTTCCTTCTCCCATATAAATTAAAACAATTGGACGTGTTTGCTTAGCTTTATTAACGATCTGACCTATTTCGGTTGAAACATCACTCTTCACTTGAGTTCTCTTTCATTCTTTCGATAGGTGTAAATGATGGTACACTTTGATTCATCACAAAATTCGACGGATAACACCTCCATAACTGTTGGTGTTGGTAGTTCGCAGATTTCCATGGATTCTTCAAGTTTTTTTAACTATCTGGAGAGAGAAAGTTTAACAACTCGGCGCTGTTGTAGGTGAGAGTGGTTAGTTCATTACTTTTGGCATCATGAAAGGGTATACTGGTGTGACGAAAAGTGTATCGTCTCCAACATCCATCAAAACGTGTTTTTTGCAGTTCGAGACATTTTCGATATCATCTTTTGTCAAATCAATGAAAGTTCATTTCATCATAGGTGTTCTTTTTGAAGACAGGTTGTTAGTAGAGATGTGACTGGTGTAAAATCTTGTTAGGATTCCTGTTCATCAATCACCAATTGACTTTTTCGCGTATGGTAGATAGGAGAAGGTGGTGGGGAAAGGGTTTGCTGAGATTCCGCTTCTACATTCATCAGTTGGCTTCCTTCGTCTTGAGTATTCATTCTGAAAAAAAACAAAATTTTGTCTATTTCTTTGTAATTAATTTTAAAGATAGATAGGTCATAAACCTTCAGCTAGTTGTGTTAGCTAGCAGAAAATAATTATTTTTTATTCCTATTTTTATGAAGAGGGAGAGCTCCTAGTAGTTGCAATGGAAGGTCTAAAAGATGTTGCTCCTTCGCTCACTGTTGTTGAACTGGATGCTTTCTGTCTGAAACCCTCATCTCTTAAATAGGTAACTTGCATCGATTGACACGGATTAGTTTAATGAAAAAACATGTTTCACGCGAAGAGAAAAACAATGCTCTCCCGGGAATAAAATAATTATTTTGACGCGAATAAAACATGAAAAACAAACCAATTTTTCACGCGAATATTAGTAAATAAAATTCTCTTTTTTCACGCGAATACAAAATTTTTTCACGCAGATCCAAAAAAATTATTTTAATGCTCAAAGACATGTTTTTTACACGACATAAAAAACAATGCTTTCGCGGGAATGAAATAATAATTCTCACACGAATAAAACATGAAAAATGAACAGAAATTTCCCGCGAATAATGATGCATAAAAGTTTTTTATTTCACGCGAAGAGAAATAAAAGTCTCCGAAGGAAATAACAAATTTTTGGCGTACGAAAAAAAACAATGCTTTCGGGGGAATAAAACAATTATTTTCACGCAAATAAACATGACAAATGAACAGGAATTTCCCGCGAATAATGATACATAAAAGTTTATTATTTCACGCGAAGGAAAATAAAAGTCTCCGCGGGAAATAACAAATTTTTTCGCATACGGAAAAACAATGCTTTTGCGGGAATAAAATAATTAGTTTGACGCGAATAAACATGAAAAAACAATCAAATTTTTCACGCTAATAACAGTAAATGAAAAGTCCCTTTTATCACGCTAATGCAACCATTTTTCACGCGGATCAAAAAAAAGTATTTTAATGCTAAAAAAAACATATTTTCATTTGAAAAGACAAATAATGCTTTCGGGGAGTAAAATAATTAGTTTTCACGCGAATAAAACATGGAAAACAATCAATTTTTTCGCGTGAATAACAGTAAATAAAAGTCTCTTTTATCACGCAAATGCAACCATTTTTCACGTGGATAAAAGAAAAGTAGTTTAATGCAAAAAAAACATATTTTCACGCGAAAAGACAAATAACGCTTTCGCGGGAATAAAATAATTATTTGCGCATGAATAAAACATGAAAAACAATCCAATTTCTCATGCGAATAACAGTAAATAAAAGTCTCTTTTCTCACGCAAATGCAACCATTTTCACTCGAATCAAAAAAAGTACTAAACAAACATACTTTCACGCGAAAAGACAAATAATGCTTTCGCGGGAATAAAATAATTATTTTCACCCGAGAAAAACATGAATATTTCATGCGAATAACATTATTATGATAGGGTTTTCGCGTGAGTGTTTTTAATGGTTATAAGCTAAATGAGTAGGTGTGGCTTATAGTATATAAGAACAGCTCTTTTTGCATAGAAATCATTCTCTCCAGCAATAGCCTCCGGAGCATCAACTAGTACAGCATTTATAATACAGTTAACAGCAGATTTCTTGGTGATAAGGTAAGAATTAATAAAAACACTATTGAATAGATGTTAAAAAAATAAAAAAATTGTAATCATTTTACAACACTGTTTAATCATCCTATACTAATACATAACTTTTTTTATTTTAGTTCATTATGAATTCAAAAGCACACAGAATAAAGTACTTCCTCCTGGAGATTACCATAAATACATAAAAGAAAATGTCGTTGTTCAGGGAAAGGCTAGATATCGACTTACATTACAAGCTGTAGCGTTATGTATGACGCAGCATTTACTAACTCTAGCCTCGTTATATGGAGAACTTTCCCCGATACAATACCAACCAAATACAACACATAAATACATTGACAATCATGAAAAAAAATTAAGTCTCATGATTCAAAACATTTTAAGACAGTTTTAAAAATGTCGAAATCTGCGAATATAAATGATTACTTGAGAAAAATTAAAAGAAAGGCGTGGGATAAAGCCCTCGCTCAAAGTTTAATTACAGTTCAATGGAGTGAAAAGTTATTATTTGATTTTAAGACAGACATATGTAGATATATACAAACAGATGAATGTATAGCTTCATCTATTTTTTCATTTGAAACGATTTTAGAACTTTATCAGGTATATAATTTTTAATATATACTCATTATGTAATAAATGTATACAATCATACAATGTTTCATTTTTATTCAATGTAGTGTCAGGATATAGAAATGACAGAAGTAATACAAATATAAATATGCTTGTGAAACACCAACAAAAAAAGTCAAAATGTGCAGGCAAACAAGATGTTTAAGCAAATTGAGACCAAAATCAAACAAAGAAAATGTTAACTTGCTTGGGCGTGCTTCCCATACATACATTCAATAATTCACGGCAGACAATAGGTCTAGTGGAATCCCAACAAAAATGATTAATGGTAAATGTAATACATCTGCCAAAGCTATACATCAGTGAAACAACACAGGTATCAAAATAAATGAGTCATGCTAGATGGACTGAAAATGTCACAAGGCTTAGAAAGGTGGAGACTAGATTATGAATTGATGAATTGATGGGAGCATTGAAAGGTTGTCTGACACCGTCTTTAACCATTGATAAATCTGATCCATCCGCACGAATGAAATGACCATGTGTTGAATATATATTTTAATCAATCATGTATTTTATTGCAGACAGTGGGTAAGGTATGAATATGCCAATCCACCCTTGATTCCATGAAACAGTCCACCCATTTATAAATGAGCATTTCATGCAAATACAGTGTACACCCTTTTGAAAGCTGCAAATAAAATGCTATTAACCGCTTATGCTTTAAACATCTTCCTCTAACCATTGAGATGTTTGTGATGTGTCTGTTTCATTGATCTGTTATTCTGTATTCCAATCTATAAAAAAAATGATAACAGCCAGGGATAAAAACCCAAAACAAAGATTTTTATGGCTACTGACAGAACTGAATGTATATACTGACCAAATTCCACCTAATTATTGATGCAAGTGTCAAATGCCAAAGTTACCATAAAATCTTAGTATATAGGAATCCAATTAAAACAAATTAATAATCACACCACACAAACGGGCGTGACAGTTTTATAACTTGAGGTGTAGCCAAAAATATTAGGTTGCACAACGTAAATTTTTGCAAACATTTCAGCAGCGAACTAATAATAAAGATAATAGTGATTGGCTGGTAGACTGAGGCTTTGCTGAATGGTTGGTGAATGTACATGTGGAAACAAAAAAATGTAAAATTTTATCCAGCAGTACTGATATATATTTCATAGAGAGAAGACGCAGGCCTGCAGTCTCACACAATTCAGTATTCAAGCTAAATTTTCAACACTTTGTGGCAACATTTCTTATATAGTTTTTTTGTGGCATCAATTATTTCTCACCGTCAGTATTTATCACGGTTAGAGCACTCAACCTAGGACTTGGGGTTGCTGTGATTTACATACAGTTCTGTCAGCTATCAACGGCAATATTCCAGAGTCTACTCGCTATCTGTGGTTGTAGATAAACAGTTTTGGCTTTCTGCAACAGACAGACATCCATACATATTAACCTATCCCAATCTTGGACGAAATCATCCCAACATTGGAAGAACAAATTACTACAAGCTGACCAAACACTCACAGCAGATTCATAAACCCACAACGACAACAAGTTCGCAGACGTCCATTCCTGCAGAAAACTAAAGCTCACAGCTAAACACCAAAATCAACCAACAAAATTCCCGCGGAAGGTTTTGCAACAAACATTATCCTACACCAATATCTTATCAACAACTTTATCGCCATCGACAGCAACAGGACCCAGTTCCATCAGCACCCCACCAGTCACCAGAGCCCTTGGACTTGATCACTCCCTCGACTGTAACCTCTCGAACTTTTGGACTATATCATTCTGTAACACTGTTCCTTATTACCATAACTAACTTGCTCTCTAATATTTAGCAGAAATTTTGTGTCACATAAAAACATTGCTGGTTTCAAACTTCAACAACAATTCCATATTTTAACAATTTCAATTTTTAACAATTCTAAATTCTGTACAACTTCAACAATAACACAAAATTTTAAATATCTCAATCAATATTATTCACATCTTGTATATCTAAAGACTTATAAAGTCTTTTCATAAGATATTGGCTGAGATTTAAGGAATTTCTAACTACTTTGGAACTTTAATTATAGCAACATTCTTGTAACTGACTCTTCATTAAATAAGTTCATTTTTTCTTTGGAGTTATCCCTTCATACATCAAATAACTCCAACTATCATTAATACCAAGAATCCAATTGTTTTTCAGATTTTTGCATTTTGTGTTTAACTGTTTATACAATATTATATTTTACTCTGCTCTGAATAGCATTGTCTTATCTACGCTTTGTCCCTGCTTTGCTACCTATTAACCACTTAGCTTTTTATAAATAGATTATACCCATCCTTATTCAAGATCCATGAATAGTGAATGTTTATAATCAACAAATTTCATTTCTCAACATTTCATTCTAAAAAGAAGTAAATTGTTATCTTACCACGGCAGGGAGAACCATAAGCCAGCAACAGTTTTCTCCTTGCAGTCCAGATTGCTAGCCAACTTACACCATTACACATAGAACTATAAATAAAATCAAAACATATAAATAGAACCAAGGAGAGTAGATAATTCCAAATACCACTTCTGATAATCCAGCTTTTTATATCAATTCCAATTTCCATTCACATAACAAACATTCAAGTTAACATTCACTTAGCATTTATACTTGATTTCATACTAAATATTTAATCATTTTTTAAATTCGTGTTGCTGACAGTAGACATGAATATGAACATAAATATGCATATAGCTATATATATGTACATGAATGTTCAAAATTTAGATGCCATCAGAGATATAATTATGTAAAAAATTATCAAAAATTAAATGCCATAATATATTACCTCGGCTGCTCTAATCAACGCGTAACCCGTTGCATCCACTCAGGGCCTAAACCCCACAAAAAAACACTTGGTAGGGGGCTCTGCTCATATATTACTACTCATAGTTACTCCATGTATACCATTGACTGCGCAGAAAACTTGACAACAATATAATGAAAGAGAATTAGGCTTCACAATCGCACATAAAAGTAAACCAACTTTCGTGATAGACCTACTATGTCATAGTAACTAATGGAAATCCAAAAATGATTATGAAGTCATCTGTGCAAGTTTTTCCTGTTATGGCAGTAGTCTTCCCTTGAACCAAATAGGTTAAGACAACTTCTGTTTTGGAAATGAAAATTTCAATCAAAAAGGAGTTGTAGTCTCTTGTCTGGGTCAGTTACTGCAGGACTGCTATTTCTGCGAGCCTAATACACTGCTAAAATTGATTTTGGTGGTATCACGACAACTAGACCCAAACCAACTAGACCCAGGCGATTTAGACCCGCGTGACTTAGACCCAGCTACAGTAAAGCCGAAGTGTCTACACTGATAAAAACAGGCTATAAACACTCAAGTGGACTTTCGTTTTAATTACGACAATGATGGCAAAAACAGAAGACAACTCCTAAAGCATTTAGAGCAACAGAATTATTAGTGAAAAAATAGTAGTACAATGTTGGGTCTAGTAAATAATACTAGACAATGAACAAAGACCCAAACGTAAAAACTTGCATACTACTAGAAAACATCCGAAGGTACAAGATGATAATCTTTTTAAGGAATCGGAAGTTTTCTCAGAGCAGAATTGTAACTAGACCCAATAAACAGCTGATCTACCAATGTATTATATATATATAGATATATATCAAGTAGTGACCGATAGAGCTTGGGTCTAGTAAATAATACTTGACTCTGCATAAAGAGCCAAACTTAAAAACTTGTATAGCACTATAAAACACCCCAGACTACAAGTTGAGGACTTTTTTAGAGAATCGAAAGTTTTTTCTGAGCGAGAATCGTAACTAGACCCAATAAACAGCTGAACTACCAATTTTATATATATCAAGTAGTGACCGATAGAGGTTGGGTCTAGTAAGTATTACTTGACTTTGAACAAAGACCCAAACTTAAAAACTTGTATAATACTAGAAAACATCCCAGGCCACAATTTGATGACATTTTTAAAGCATCGCAAGTTTTCTCTGAGCGAGAATCGTAACTAGACCCAATAAACAGCTGAACAACCAATTTTATATATATATCAAGTAGTGACCGATAGAGGTTGGGTCTAGTAAGTATTACTTGACTTTGAACAAAGACCCAAATTTAAAAACTTGCATAACACTAGAAAACATCCCAGGCTACAAGTTGATGACCTTTTTAAAGAATCGGAAGTTTACTCTGAGCAACAATTATAACTAGACCCAATAAACAGTTGAACTACCAATGTATTATATGTATATATATCAAGTAGTGACGGATAGAGGTTGGGTCTAGTAAGTATCACTTGAATTTGAACAAAGACCCAAACTTGAAAACTTGTCTAACACTAGAAAACATCCCAGGCTACAATTTGATGACATTTTTAAAGCATCGGAAGTTTTCTCTGAACGAGAATCGTAACTAGACCCAATAAGCAGTTGAAGTATCAATGTAATATATATATACATCAAGTAGTGACCGATAGAGGTTGGGTCTAGTAAGTATTACTTGACTTTGAACAAAGACCCAAACTTAAAAACTTGTGTACCACTAGAAAACATGCCATGCTGAGGTCTCATTGTTGGTTCAAGGTACTACTAGATTCATTAAAGCAGTCATTGAAATCATTTTTGCTTGTAATCCGTATTTGAGACTCTGAGCAGTTGTATCGACTAAGTAATGCTGAACTCTAGGCAATAATTTGCCTTTCAAAGCCTTTCACCCACAGAAGAACTTTCCATGTTTGTGCTCTAAATTTTTTTTCACTGGCTGTAGGAGACACCTGATATTCAAACACTATCATTTTCCCGGGGTACGGACCATTCGAAACTGACGTTTCGAAAATGGACAATTCGAAACTCTTTGGGGATGGGGGTTTGGGATTTGGGGTTGGGGGGTTCAGGTTTAAGAGTTTCGAACAGTTCATTTTCGAAACGTCAGTTTCGAATCATGGCGGAATCCATTTTCCCTTATGCATCTCTGAACTGCTGCTAAGTAAGTGGTGAATCCAGTAACACTTGAAGTATTATTTGTAATGGCCACCCTAGCTGTTGTAAACCTAATAAATTTAGGTCCAAATTTTTTTTTTTGTATTGGTGTCGCTTTTAATCCGTGACAAAAACATGAGTCTAAATCATACCTTTAGTTAATATTCAGTAGCTCCGAATTTGATTTATCATAAAGGTAACGATACCACACTTATAAAAACAATTTATTGAGCGATAAAGTTTGAAAAATTATGCAGAGTACCATATCTCTAAAATGATTGTTTAATTAAACTCTAGATAGTTCAAATTGTTTATTGATATAAATTGTAGCGATTTGAAGGGCATTATCACTCATTTCATCACCAACCACTTAGTCATAACCACCACTATTGCTATCATATCCACCACTATTGCTATGACACTATAACTTATGACAATGACACACACAATGTCAAGACATCTACTGCAAACTTCAAGATGGATACTACCTGTTTTGCTGATGAGAAATGTTGTGTTTGTCATCGAGACTCTCCGGGGTGTTGGGTCAACTGTGATCGCTGTCTCAAATGGGTACACGCTGGCTGCTTAAAAGAGTCCAAGTTTTATGACGTATTTTGCAATAAGGATATGCATTTTTTCTGTTATCGTTGCTGTCACAATACTTCTTCTGATTCCTTTGACTTTCAAGATTCATTCAGTCGGTACGTATCATTATTTGTTATTGGTCTGGTTTTTATTTTATTAGACTTTTTTCATTTTCTATTGAAGATATACAGTGATCAGGATGATAAGTAACACACATTGCCCCACAAGTCAAATCACTCAACTGGCTAGCTATGGAAGTGTATTGAAAATTTTATGGAAATTGCATTTTCCATCAAACAGCGACTCTATAAAATTTCCTTTTCTCCCCAACATCTCAGCCCTGCTGAAATTGCAAACCTTGGCAAAAAATCTAAAGCTGTGACGATGACATCAGGGCAACTTGTAGTTTCAGTTGTCACTGATACGATGCTTTATTTTGCTGAGAATTAGAATGTGGAAAGGACAGGGAAAGTGAGTGCGCAACTCAATCTTTACCAACCCACGATCAAACATAGCTCAATTGTTGTGATGAGACAACAATTGAGCTATGTTTGCAATGCTGTTTGATGCTGGAGCTGCTTGTGGAAGCAACAAAAACATGTATTTTTTCTAATCCTGATTTGTTTTCATTATAAAAAGTAGTTGCTTATATTTTAACGGCTTGACAGAGCATTGCATTTCGAAGTGCAACTAAAAATGTCAAACGACTATTTTATATGGTGATTGAGGCTTTGATGGTACTTCCTTTCCATAACTCATCAGATTATTTTGAACTGATGAGGATTTTATTATTGTAGGATGGCATCAATGGCTAAACCAAAAGGCTAGATGGAAAAAACCGAACGTGTATGAACTGATTAGCATATTAAAAAGTGAATCAGTTCTGGTAGATGTGCAGGAGAGCCTTGCCCTAAGGGGCATGATCAAGCAACGAAAGAAATACTCGATGGCAAGAAAACGCCTAGAAACTGCCAAAAACACATATCGTCAATCAGGAGATTGGAAAAGACTTTTAAGATTCGCTGCGCACGCCACACAATATTAATGCCTCTCAAAGCCTAAAGGGGTGACTTTTACACTCAGCTGTATATAGTACTGAATGCAGCTATTTTTGTTCTTGTATTATCCTCATTATCTAATCATAAAAGTTATTATCAAGCAGCCTTGCTTGTGCACCAGTTGAAACGGCTAATAGGTAAAGAAACAAAACCTATCAATTAAATAAAAATTAATGAGGTTACAATTTCAAAACATGTGCTGCAAAACGTACTAAAACATCTGCATGTACTGTGCATTTGCATTGGTGCGTATTCACAAGTTGTTGAAAGATATCGCTTAAAGAGTTTTACAATTAATTTAGGAATGGCCTATGCAGTGGGCAAGCAACACTTTATTGTTTTAATCAAACAACTGTGACATTCTCCACACTTAACAGGTTTGTCATACGCAAGTGCAAGCTTCATCATATCGAGACGAGAGTTTTTTGCTGACCAACAAGAAATAGAGAACACATGTGTTACTAACCAGCAATAAAGGTACAACGTATGTGTTAATGACCAGCAACAAATGTAGAAAACCCGTGTTAAAAATAAACAACATTCAAATGATTAAAGAAATCCTCAACTCGTAGCCTGGGATGTTTTCTAGTGCTATACAAGTTTTCAAGTTTGGGTCTTTGCTCAAAGTCAAGTAATACTTACTAGACCCAACCTCTATCAGTCACTACTTGATATATATATAATAAATTGGTAGTTCAACTGTTTATTGGGTCTAGATATAATTGTTGCTCAGAAAAAACTTCCGATTCTTTAAAAAGTTTATCAAATTGTAGCCTGGGTTGTGTTCTAGTGTTATACAAGTTTTTAAATTTGGGTCTTTGTTCAAAGTCAAGTAATACTTACTAGACCCAACCTCTATCGGTCACCACTTGATATATATAATAAATTGGTAGCTCAGCTGTTTATTGGGTCTAGTTACGATTCTCGCTCAGAGAAAACTTCCAATTCTTTTAGAATGTCATCAAATTGTAACCTGGGATGTTTTCTAGTGTTATACAAGTTTTAAAATTTGGGTCTTTGTTCAAAGTCAAGTAATACTTACTAAACCCAACCTCTATCGGTCACTACTTGATATATATATATATTACATTGATACTTCAGCTGTTTATTGGGTCTAGTTACGATTCTCGCTCAGAGAGAACTTCGGATGCTTTAAAAATATCATGAAATTGTAGCCTCGGGTGTTTTCTAGTGTTATACAAGTTTTTAAGTTTGGGTCTTTGTTCAAAGTCAAGTAATACTTACTAGACCCAACCTCTATCGGTCGCTACTTGATATATATAAAATTGGTAGTTCAGGTGTTTATTGGGTCTAGTTACGATTCTCGCTCAGGGAAAACTTACGATGCTTTAAAAATGTCATCAAATTGTAGCCTGGGATGTTTTCTAGTGTTATACAAGTTTTTCAGTTTGGGTCTTTGTTCAAAGTCAAGTAATACTTACTAGACCCAACCTCTATCGGTCACTACTTGATATATATATAATAAATTGGTAGTTCAGCTGTTTATTGGGTCTAGTTATGATTCTCGTTCAGAGAAAACTTCCGATTCTTCAAAAATGTCATCAAATTGTAGCCTGGGATGTTTTCTAGTGTTATACAAGTTTTTAAGTTTGGGTCTTTGTTCAAAGTCAAGTAATACTTACTAGACCCAACCTCTATCCGTCACTACTTGATATATATATAATAAATTGGTAGTTTGGCTGTTTATTGGGTCTAGTTACGATTCTCGTTCAGAGAAAACTTCCGATTCTTCAAAAATGTCATCAAATTGTAGCCTGGGATGTTTTCTAGTGTTATACAAGTTTTCAAGTTTGGGTCTTTGTTCAAAGTCAAGTAATACTTACTAGACCCAACCTCTATTGGTCACTACTTGATGTATATAAAATTGGTTGTTCAGCTGTTTATTGGGTCTAGTTACGATTCTCGCTCATAGAAAACTTCCGATGCTTTAAAAATGTCATCAAATTGTAGACTGGGATGTTTTCTAGTGTTATACAGTGTTTAAGTTTGGGTCTTTGTTCAAAGTCAAGTAATACTTACTAGACCCAACCTCTATCGGTCACTACTTGATGTATATATATCTTACATTGATACTTCAACTGCTTATTGGGTCTAGTTACGATTCTCGTTCAGAGAGAACTTCCGATGCTTTAAAAATGTCATCAAATTGTAGCCTGGGATGTTTTCTAGTGTTAGACAAGTTTTCAAGTTTGGGTCTTTGTTCAAAGTCAAGTAATACTTACTAGACCCAACCTCTATCGGTCACTACTTGATATATATAAAATTGGTAGTTCAGGTGTTTATTGGGTCTAGTTACGATTCTCGCTCAGAGAAAACTTCCGATTCTTTAAAAATGTCATCAAATTGTAGCTTCGGGTGTTTTCTAGTGTTATGCAAGTTTTTATGTTTGGGTCTTTGTTCACAGTCAAGTAATACTTACTAGACCCAACCTCTATCCGTCACTACTTGATATATATATATAATACATTGGTAATTCAACTGTTTATTGGGTCTAGTTACGATTCTCGTTCAGAGAAAACTTCCGATTCTCCAAAAATGTCATCAAATTGTAGCCTGGGATGTTTTCTAGTGTTATACAAGTTTTTAAGTTTGAGTCTTTGTTCAAAGTCAAGTAATACTTACTAGACCCAACCTCTATCCGTCACTACTTGATATATATATATAAAATTGGTAGTTCAGCTGCTTATTGGGTCTAGTTACGATTCTCGTTCAGAGAGAACTTCCGATGCTTTAAAAATGTCATCAAATTGTAGCCTGGGATGATTTCTAGTGTTATACAAGTTTTTTATTTTGGGTCCTTGTTCAAAGTCAAGTAATACTTACTAGACCCAACCTCTATCGGTCACTATTTGATGTATATAAAATTGGTTGTTCAGCTGTTTATTGGGTCTAGTTCCGATTCTCGCTCAGAGAAAACTTCCGATGCTTTAAAAATGCCATCAAATTGTGGCCTGGGTTGTGTTCTAGTGTTATACAAGTTTTTAAATTTGGGTCTTTGTTCAAAGTCAAGTAATACTTACTAGACCCAACCTCTATCGGTCACCACTTGATATATATAATAAATTGGTAGCTCAGCTGTTTATTGGGTCTAGTTACGATTCTCGCTCAGAGAAAACTTCCAATTCTTTTAGAATGTCATCAAATTGTAACCTGGGATGTTTTCTAGTGTTATACAAGTTTTAAAATTTGGGTCTTTGTTCAAAGTCAAGTAATACTTACTAAACCCAACCTCTATCGGTCACTACTTGATATATATATATATTACATTGATACTTCAGCTGTTTATTGGGTCTAGTTACGATTCTCGCTCAGAGAGAACTTCGGATGCTTTAAAAATATCATGAAATTGTAGCCTCGGGTGTTTTCTAGTGTTATACAAGTTTTTAAGTTTGGGTCTTTGTTCAAAGTCAAGTAATACTTACTAGACCCAACCTCTATCGGTCGCTACTTGATATATATAAAATTGGTAGTTCAGGTGTTTATTGGGTCTAGTTACGATTCTCGCTCAGGGAAAACTTACGATGCTTTAAAAATGTCATCAAATTGTAGCCTGGGATGTTTTCTAGTGTTATACAAGTTTTTCAGTTTGGGTCTTTGTTCAAAGTCAAGTAATACTTACTAGACCCAACCTCTATCGGTCACTACTTGATATATATATAATAAATTGGTAGTTCAGCTGTTTATTGGGTCTAGTTATGATTCTCGTTCAGAGAAAACTTCCGATTCTTCAAAAATGTCATCAAATTGTAGCCTGGGATGTTTTCTAGTGTTATACAAGTTTTTAAGTTTGGGTCTTTGTTCAAAGTCAAGTAATACTTACTAGACCCAACCTCTATCCGTCACTACTTGATATATATATAATAAATTGGTAGTTTGGCTGTTTATTGGGTCTAGTTACGATTCTCGTTCAGAGAAAACTTCCGATTCTTCAAAAATGTCATCAAATTGTAGCCTGGGATGTTTTCTAGTGTTATACAAGTTTTCAAGTTTGGGTCTTTGTTCAAAGTCAAGTAATACTTACTAGACCCAACCTCTATTGGTCACTACTTGATGTATATAAAATTGGTTGTTCAGCTGTTTATTGGGTCTAGTTACGATTCTCGCTCATAGAAAACTTCCGATGCTTTAAAAATGTCATCAAATTGTAGACTGGGATGTTTTCTAGTGTTATACAGTGTTTAAGTTTGGGTCTTTGTTCAAAGTCAAGTAATACTTACTAGACCCAACCTCTATCGGTCACTACTTGATGTATATATATCTTACATTGATACTTCAACTGCTTATTGGGTCTAGTTACGATTCTCGTTCAGAGAGAACTTCCGATGCTTTAAAAATGTCATCAAATTGTAGCCTGGGATGTTTTCTAGTGTTAGACAAGTTTTCAAGTTTGGGTCTTTGTTCAAAGTCAAGTAATACTTACTAGACCCAACCTCTATCGGTCACTACTTGATATATATAAAATTGGTAGTTCAGGTGTTTATTGGGTCTAGTTACGATTCTCGCTCAGAGAAAACTTCCGATTCTTTAAAAATGTCATCAAATTGTAGCTTCGGGTGTTTTCTAGTGTTATGCAAGTTTTTATGTTTGGGTCTTTGTTCACAGTCAAGTAATACTTACTAGACCCAACCTCTATCCGTCACTACTTGATATATATATATAATACATTGGTAATTCAACTGTTTATTGGGTCTAGTTACGATTCTCGTTCAGAGAAAACTTCCGATTCTCCAAAAATGTCATCAAATTGTAGCCTGGGATGTTTTCTAGTGTTATACAAGTTTTTAAGTTTGAGTCTTTGTTCAAAGTCAAGTAATACTTACTAGACCCAACCTCTATCCGTCACTACTTGATATATATATATAAAATTGGTAGTTCAGCTGCTTATTGGGTCTAGTTACGATTCTCGTTCAGAGAGAACTTCCGATGCTTTAAAAATGTCATCAAATTGTAGCCTGGGATGATTTCTAGTGTTATACAAGTTTTTTATTTTGGGTCCTTGTTCAAAGTCAAGTAATACTTACTAGACCCAACCTCTATCGGTCACTATTTGATGTATATAAAATTGGTTGTTCAGCTGTTTATTGGGTCTAGTTCCGATTCTCGCTCAGAGAAAACTTCCGATGCTTTAAAAATGCCATCAAATTGTGGCCTGGGATGTTTTCTAGTGTTATACAAGTTTTTAAGTTTGGGTCTTTGTTCAAAGTCAAGTAATACTTACTAGACCCAACCTCTATCGGTCACTACTTGATAATTATATAATAAATTGGTAGTTCAGCTGTTTATTGGGTCTAGTTACGATTCTCGCTCAGAGAAAGCTTCCGATGCTTTAAAAATGTCATCAAATTGTGGCCTGGGATGTTTTCTAGTGTTATACAAGTTTTTAAATTTGGGTCTTTGTTCAAAGTCAAGTAATACTTACTAGACCCAACCTCTATCAGTCACTACTTGACATATATATAATACATTGGTAGTTCAGCTGTTTATTGGGTCTAGTTACGATTTTCGTTCAGAGAAAACTTCCGACTTTTCAAAAATGTCATCAAATTGTAGCCTGGGATGTTTTCTAGTGTTATACAAGTTTTTTAGTTTGGGTCTTTGTTCAAAGTCAAGTAATACTTACTAGACCCAACCTCTATCGGTCACTACTTGATGTATATCTATATATTACATTGATACTTCAACTGCTTATTGGGTCTAGTTACGATTCTCGTTCAGAGAAAACTTCCGATGCTTTAAAATGTCATAAAATTGTAGCTTGGGATGTTTTCTAGTGTTATACAAGTTTTAAAATTTGGGTATTTGTTCAAAGTCAAGTAATACTTACTAGACCCAACCTCTATCGGTCACTACTTGATAAATATATAATAAATTGGTAGTTCAGCTGTTTATTGGGTCTAGTTACGATTCTCGTTCAGTGAAAACTTCCGATTCTTCAAAAATATCATCAAATTGTAGCCTGGGATGTTTTCTAGTGTTATACAAGTTTTTAAGTTTGGGTCTTTGTTCAAAGTCAAGTAATACTTACTAGACCCAACCTCCATCGGTCACTACTTGATGTATATATATTACATCGATACTTCAACTGCTTATTGGGTCTAGTTACGATTCTCGTTCAGAGAGAACTTCCGATGCTTTAAAAATGTCATCAAATTGTAGCCTGGGATGTTTTCTAGTGTTATACAAGTTTTCAAGTTTGGGTTTTTGTTCAAAGTCAAGTTATACTTACTAGACCCAACCTCTATCGGTCACTTCTTGATATATATAAACTTGGTAGTTCATCTGTTTATTGGGTCTAGTTACGATTCTCGCTCAGAGAAAACTTCCGATTCTTTAAAAATGTCATCAAATTGTAGCCTGGGATGTTTTCTAGTGTTATACAAGTTTTCAAGTTTGAGTCTTTGTTCAAAGTCAAGTAATACTTACTAGACCCAACCTCTATCCGTCACTACTTGATATATATATATAAAATTGGTAGTTCAGCTGCTTATTGGGTCTAGTTACGATTCTCGTTCAGAGAGAACTTCCGATGCTTTAAAAATGTCATCAAATTGTAGCCTGGGATGATTTCTAGTGTTATACAAGTTTTTTATTTTGGGTCTTTGTTCAAAGTCAAGTAATATTTACTAGACCCAACCTCTATCGGTCACTATTTGATGTATATAAAATTGGTTGTTCAGCTGTTTATTGGGTCCAGTTACGATTCTCGCTCAGAGAAAACTTCCGATGCTTTAAAAATGTCATCAAGTTGTAGCCTGGGATGTTTTCTAGTGTTATACAAGTTTTTAAGTTTGGGTCTTTGTTCAAAGTCAAGTAATACTTACTAGACCCAACCTCTATCGGTCACTACTTGATCAATATATAATAAATTGGTAGTTCAGCTGTTTATTGGGTCTAGTTACGATTCTCGTTTAGAGAAAGCTTCCGATTCTTTAAAAATGTCATCAAATTGTGCCCTGGGATGTTTTCTAGTGTTATACAAGTTTTTAAATTTGGGTCTTTGTTCAAAGTCAAGTAATACTTACTAGACCCAACCTCTATCAGTCACTACTTGACATATATATAATACATTGGTAGTTCAGCAGTTTATTGGGTCTAGTTACGATTCTCGTTCAGAGAAAACTTCCGACTTTTCAAAAATGTCATCAAATTGTAGCCTGGGATGTTTTCTAGTGTTATACAAGTTTTTAAGTTTGGGTCTTTGTTCAAAGTCAAGTAATACTTACTAGACCCAACCTCTATCGGTCACTACTTGATGTATATCTATATATTACATTGATACTTCAACTGCTTATTGGGTCTAGTTACGATTCTCGTTCAGAGAGAACTTCCGATGCTTTAAAAATGTCATCAAGTTGTAGCCTGGGATGTTTTCTAGTGTTATACAAGTTTTCAAGTTTGGGTCTTTGTTCAAAGTCAAGTAATACTTACTAGACCCAACCTCTATCGGTCACTTCTTGATATATATAAACTTGGTAGTTCATCTGTTTATTGGGTCTAGTTACGATTCTCGCTCAGAGAAAACTTCCGATTCTTTAAAAGTGTCATCAAATTGTAGCCTGGGATGTTTTCTAGTGTTATACAAGTTTTCAAGTTTGAGTCTTTGTTCAAAGTCAAGTAATATTTACTAGACCCAACCTTTATCGGTCACTACTTGATATATATCTATATATATATAATGCATTGGTAGATCAGCTGTTTATTGGGTCTAGTTACATTTCTGCTCAGAGAAAACTTCCGATTCTTTAAAAAGATTGTCAACTTGTAGCTTAGGAGGTTTTCTAGTAGTATGCAAGTTTTTACATTTGGGTGTTTGTTCATTGTTTAGTATTCTTTACTAGACCCAACATTGTACTAATATTTTTTCACTGATAATTCTGTTGCTCTAAATGCTTTAGGAGTTGTCTTCTTTTTATGCTTATATCGTCGTAATTAAAACGAAAGTACATTTGAGTGTTTATAGCCTGTTTTTATCAGTGTAGACACTTCGGCTTTACTGTAGCCGGGTCTAAGTCACGCGGGTCTAAATTGTCTGGGTCTAGTTGGTTTGGGTCTAGATGTCGTGGATTCATTTTGGTAACTGCAATTTTGTCAATCGACCGTCTGGTGGTCTGGAAGCATTGCTGTCTTGTCCACCCGCAATACCGCACCCGGTGAGAGTCTGAACATTTGACATTGTCATAGTAAACAGTAATATCGTTCTTCCTTAATAAGACTCGCGTAAGTGAACTGATGGCTGATGTTGGTTGTTCGTATTATCATAATAATAATTATTATTAATACCAACAGCAACTTGAGCAACCATAAATAATAATAATGATGATTTTTTTCAATTTCAGGATTGTGACAAAACTAATTAATTTTTATTGTGAATGTTGTTACAGATTCTTTGTAATTGAGGCTTACTCGCATGAAAGTACAAGATTTGAAACAGAAAATAAGTTGTCGATCTCAAACAAAATATTCATTATTATCATTATGTCTAACTAATAGAAAGTGCAACAAACAAGTTTTTTCAAATTGTTCGAAAATTTTTTTAAATAGTTTCAGTGGGTAGAAAAATATGTTGTCGACACAATGTAGATAGTGCAAAAAGTTTTGTCAAATAAGTTGTCGATCTCAAACAAAATATTCATTATTATCATTATGTCTAACTAATAGAAAGTGCAACAAACAAGTTTTTTCAAATTGTTCGAAAATTTTTTTAAATAGTTTCAGTGGGTAGGAAAATATGTTGTCGACACAATGTAGATAGTGCAAAAAGTTTTGTCAAATTTTTCTGAAAATTTTTTAAATAGTTTCAGTGGGTAGCAAAATATGTTGTGGATACAATGAGACCAAATTTGCTATTGTGACCTCAATATTTAACTGTTAAAAACAAGTTTTACCAAATGTACTTTTAAGTCAAAAAATGCATGGTAAATGTTCTTTGTTTTTTGCATGCAATTAGCGGGCAATTAGTGTTGACGCACGCATGAAGCGACGCATGTTATATATATATATCATGCGTACGCCTCAATAATTATACAATGTATATGTAACAATTATAAATGCTTTGCATTGGCTGTATAACATTATTTTGTAGAAGTAGCTGGACTGCACAAAAAAAACAAGTTCTGTATCTCAGTTGATATAGACAGGTGCCATCATCAGAAATCTTGTAATTAACTTAATAATCATAAATAATAATAAATGAATTTAATATAACATTTCAATAATTAGTTAATAAATAATAATTAAAACTAATGGTTATTATTGATGACCTTGCATTTTTGCTATATCATATTTATTACCACTAGCTGTTATCATTCAATGATGTTTTTTTTCTGGATTAACAGATATAATATTAGATTAATGATGAACCAGAATAAATTAAAACGCTAATGATAACAAATAAATAGCCGCGATACTGACGCCTACTAACCGTAGCGTTTGCTGTAAACCCAGTATTTACTTGAAACACGCGGCGCACATGATAAGCCCGCGATGTGTTTGCAATGGTTGTGGTTAGGCTAATTTATATTTGGCTAGGATGAAAAATAATTTTAGTTGGGGCGTCTTTTTGAAAAACCTTCATATTATCAAAATGCATTGAACACACTCCAATAATCATACACCATTCAAATCCTAACTCCTCAGTCTATTTTATCGTCCTACAACAATATGTCGATGCCCTTCAGGGACGTGGTAGATTTTGGATAAAAAGTCGAAAATTTAAAGGCATTTTCCCAAGTCTATGACTGGAATGAGGAAAATGTTCATAGACAGATGCCTGCGCGGTAGATTGTTCTAGCTATAGCAATTGTATTTTTGTCTCTATGAGCTTTATTTTAAAAGATATGAAAACAAATGTGATTTTTGGGACTTGAAAAAAATCGCGATTTCGTCGGGACAATTTTTTATAACAATGCTTTTGTTCATATTACACGGCGACCGCAATGGTTTTGCACTATCTACACAATGAGACCAAATTTGCTATTGTCACCTCAATAGTTAACTGTTAAAAACAACTATTACCAAATGTACTTTTGAGTAAAAAAATGCATGGTAAATGTGTGACGGACGGCGCCATTACCACACAACACTTCTATGTAAACACTTCTATGTTAGCGTTCTATGTGAGAACCGTTCTATGCATTTTACTTGCCATATATTGTACAGTATGCTCACTCAACCATTTTTGCTAGATCACACCACCTGTATGTCATTTGCCTGTTATAGCCATCCAAATGCATTAGGTGTGGCCTCCTTTGTATACCCAAGACTGATTATGTAACCCTTTTTTATAAATAGCCATGTCATGTTGAATAAAGTCAGAGTTAAGCTTGCACACTCTCAGAAGTTCTTTGTCTTACAAACAATAACTTCACTTGCGCTCAGTAGTAATTAATAAGCAGTTCACTGAACCTCTGCTGGACGAATATAGCCTTGGCTAATTCGGCCTTCAAAGTTCGGCCACTGGCTTGCGCTCAGAGCAGTTAACCCAACAGGCAGTTCGGCAGCAACCTGCAATGGTCGACCACTATTGCTAAGAGAACCTGTTGATCTGTGGGCGGGTTGTATCGCTGCTAAAACAGTCAAAGCTATCAACAGTTCGGGGAAGCTGTGCAGGTAGGCCAAGCTACCAAGTACAAACCCCTGCAGTGAAATCCTGCACAAATGTTTTTTTGCAGGCAATTAGTGTTGACGCACGCATGAAGCGAGGCGTGTTATATATATATAGATACATCATGTGTACGCCTACATAATTATACAATGTATATGTAACAGTTATAAATGCTTTGCATTGGCTGTATAACATTATTTTGTAGAAGTAGCTGGACTACACAAAAAACAACAAGTTCTGTATCTCAGTTGATATAGACAGGTTTCATCATCAGAAGTCTTGTAATTAATTTAATAATCATGATTAATAAATAAATTTCAATAACTAATTAATAAATAATTATTAAAACTAATGGCTATTGATGACATTGCATTTTGCTATATCATATTTATTACCACTAGCTGTTATCATTTAAATGATGTTTTTTTATTAACAGATATAATATTAGATTAATTATGAACCAGAATAAATTAAAATTAAATCAATAATGATGACAGATAAATAGCCGCGATACTAATGACTACTGATCATCATTAACAGTAGCGTTTGCGGTAACCCCATTATTAACCTAAAACCCTCGGCGCATATGATAAACCCGTGATGCGCTTGCAATAACTGTGCTTAGGCTAATTTATAAATGGCTAAGATGAAAAATAATTTTATTCGGGGGGCGTCTTTGAAAAACCTTTCCTTGATCAAAATACATTGAACACCCTACAATAATTATACAGCATTCAAATCCTAACTTCACAGTCTATTTTGTAGACCTATAACAATATGTTGATGCCCTACAGGAAACTGGTAAATTTTGGATAAAAGCCGAAAATATAAAGGCATTTTCTCAAGTCTATGGGTAATGTAAGAAAAAGGTTCATAGTCAGATGCACGCGCGGTAGATTGCTTTAGCTATAGCAATTGGCTTTTTGTCTCTATGAGCTTTAGTTTAAAAGATATGAAGAGAAATGTGATTTTTGGGACTTGAAAAAAATCACGATTTCCCCGGGACAAATTTTTATAACAATGCTTTTGTTCATATTACACGGCGACCGCAACGGTTTTGCACTATCTAAACGGTACCCTGAAACTCCCTACCCCTACCCTACCCTGGCCACCAAAATACCTGGCTTGCTTATTATGTTGGTGTTTGTATTGATTTGTCTTTTTACGGTTTTAATATCCGGTTGTTTCAATTTTTTTATACTTGAAAGTTGATAATTAAAAACACTTTTAATAACAATGCTAGTGTTATTGTAGTTATGAATAGACCATTTTATTACAAATAATAGATAAAAGTTAAAGGACAATGCAAATGACAAATTCAAATGTTAATATTTTAGTGATCATCAGCTCTTGTCATCTCTAATAAGTCAGCATTCATCTAGTTGTATACGGCTTCTGTCTAGAAGCATACATAGACATTTTTAAAGTAACTATTGAAAAAACTCACTTGGTATGTATAGGTCAATGAAGGCCCATAACGCGTTCGACAGAAGGGGCTATCTGCATTATGTTATTTATTATATGGTATATTCCAGTAAGTAGTGTAAAGAATTTGTATGAGTGAGGCAATGACTCAACACCTTCACCAGACCACTGTTTACTCTAGCCTTTCTAAGCTATTGAGCACTAGGGCAAATGGTAGCGAGCCGTCTAGTGTCAAGGCATAAACCCGTGATACAGTGTCTACCAACCGGTGGTATAGCTCTGCTGTACACGGTATTTAAGCGATCAATTAATTACAGTTTCAATATGGAATACTTTCTCTACACAATACAGGGATCTGTTACGCAACACAGCCAGATCCGTTCCACTATCAAATAATGTTTACTCAGCACGTGCATAGTTTACAGCAATTGAAAGAATTTCAACGACTTGACTTCAGCAATCGATTTAGACAGACTTGTGACAATTTCAAAGAGTGCAGTTAACTTCGAAGAATATTGCAAACGACAAGCTTTATTCTGCTTCACAAGTTTTACCGCACAAGGAGAGTTGTAATTGTTAATAATAATATATTTCTATCGCAAGAAACAACACTTGCGGCAATGAGAGATGTTTTGAGGTGCTTTAATAATCTTGGGACGTTTGACAAAGCGACTACTTCCAGCAAACGATTACGAGGAGTCACAATGTCACCCTACGCTTACAGTGATTCAACTCTTACACAACTACTCTAAGAGCTCTGTAGGCTTGGGCGACTTGCCCTAATGCCCTGTTCACACGAGACCGATGACGAAACTATAACGAAACTTTATTAGGTGATCGCTGAAGCACGACGAATAAAATTTCGTTACGCCGGTCACACAAGAGCTGTAATTAGTTCGTTACGCCTAGCGATCACTAGTTTCATCCATTGATAGCGCATTGTGTTTTGTGCGCGGGCCTCCTCATACGTTACCGAGTGATGCAAAAGCATGGAAATTAAATGAAGCAAGGTTTGGATTAGATTATTTTAATAAATAGCTAATTTTGATCAGCCAGTACTATTCAAATTGTTAGATTAAAACTTTTTTATTATTATCTTTCATTTATTTAAATTTCATTATGAATATAATAAAATAAATAATTATTTTTTGAAAAAGCAAGTGTGCTACTATGGAAACCATGTGTTCAGAGTGAATGACCCTGACATTGGAGATCAGCCGATAATGACACATAGAAAATAGACCAATTAATGAGCTTATCTGGCCCAATGGTCCAATCACGTGCAAGCATCGCAACCGACAATTTTCCCAAGATTAGCATTGCTTGATAACGACAAAACTGAAATATTCGCTCAGTTTGCTGAGCAACGAGTTTGCTGGCTTGAAAGAATAGTTTTGTTTACAGTTTCGTCAGAGGTTCGGTCTCGTGTGCTTAATAGTGCTTAATACTTACAAAAAAATTATGTGAATCAAGCAGTTAAAATCCTCAACATACAATTGTATAAAACTAGTGCAATATGATTGGCTAATTCAAATACAACCGATAGATAGAAAATAGGTGCAATACAAGTTGCATACAAAAGCACCAGACATAGACATGCATATAAAATAAGCAACAACGATAATAATATTTAATTAATGGCAAGATGATCACCGGAACAATTCCCAGTATAGGTTCTTTACTGTGCTTGACCAAATCGTCTTCATATTTGTTGGTACACAGGCTCTCTCCAGGTTGCTGGGCAATCGGATAACATCTTCTAATCAAGGTCACACACGATCATTCACCGAAATCCACCACAGTAGTTTGTACAATTTTTGTTACGTTTTCAGTTTAAAAATACTTTCTAAAAGTTTTAATTATTATTATTTAGTGTTTCTTATAATTTTTCTTGGAAGGATAGCCGGTATTTCAATCTTAATTATTATTATTATCACAACTTTGAGTGGCGAAGAAAAACTAGTGGAAAAATCAACTCTCACAGCCTCCATATGGATAAATTTATGGTGTATGCAGAGGGTTAATGAAGGCTTCGCATCATGAGCAATGGCTATATAAACAGATAACTTACCAGTACAGTCTCCAAGTAGACAGCTCAGTTCTCAATGATAGGGGACAGGGTAGATCCTCAGTGAATCCCTCCAGTGACCTGACCACACTCTCTCTCCACTCTTCAGGTTTGCTCTTCCAGATTGCTGAGACCACATTTGAAGGCAGCAGATTCAGAGCAGGGTACATGCCGACACTTGTTCCGAATCGCACATCAAACTCGCTACTGAGAATGTTTAAAAGATGTTGACATTTCATGTTACTCATAAAAGATTTGGTTGCTGGAAATATGTGAAATGTAGCATGTATGGTAGCCATCACTCAATGTCATAATTACTCTCTGCTGGCTTGGTTTGTTATAATCTAAACTTGGTGACTGAAAAAAATAGTATTTCAGGATGTAAAAATTAATTGTTCGAAGAATCTACCAACATTCTGTTCTGGTAGTGCCCTTTGTTGGCAATTTTGAAGTAAAATCAGGAGAGGCATTTGTTTTAGGCAAGGGTGTTTATATGGAATATGCAGCACTTACCTATGAATGGAATGAGTATAGTGGGTTGGTAGTACTCTTCTGTACTTGAGGATGGCAGATCATCACGGTGTGTTTGTCGTCCACATCGGCGAGGCACGGATGGACTGGTGCCAATGCTTTCTGCAAGATCTACCACCTCCTTGTACCACAGTTGGCTATATGTCTCAACAGCTAAGCGGAATGTCCCTATCTGACTCCTGGTGCTAGCAATTGCAGATCCAGCATTAGCCACAGTCATGTTTATCCCTATACATAGAAGATAAGAGGTTCAAGCCATGGTCATGGTCCAAGTGCCCAATATGATTGCTTTGAAGTATCAGATCACCTTAATGCCACCACCACCTAGCATAATACAGTGATAGAAAAAAGTGCTAGTGGTCAACTGGCAAAAAACTGAAGGCTACCTGTGGCCCGTTACAGCTTGCGGTCACTTCCTTGAAAGACTGGCTGGGGCTACAACCACTTATCAGTTAATAAATGTAAATAAATAAATGTGAGCATACAGTACATAACAATATTAGTGCTGGAACGGGCCACAAAAAGTAAGGGTCGAGCCGAGTTCGAGCCGCTGAGTTGAAACACGGGCCGAGTCGGGTCGGACCGAGCCAAAATAATAAAGTCTATCGTATATAAATGTTGTCATTAGGCTTCTTCATATGTTTTACTATGATTTGCTTTAGTTTTTCACTAGTTTGGGAGTAGATATCAGGAATTATTTTTTCCCTGAATGACTTCCTGGATGGAATTGTATATCTCGGCTCTAGATATTGCAGCAGGTCCTTGAAGCCATCATTTTCCGTAAAGCTGAAGGGTTGAAGGTCCTGTGTCATCATGTTTGCTATTAGCTTAGTTGTTTTCACATGCCTTGGCTCTTTAGGGTCAAACTTTGCTTTTTTAGCAATGAATGGCTGCAAGGTGGTTTGAGAGGAGCTGTTATCATTGTTATGTAGAATTCAATTGCTGTGCTATTCTTATTTTGAATTAATTTTATTATTTATCAAGTTATGTCATTCATTCATCATCTGTCGGTTATAATTGTTATTATTATGTAATTAATCCAAGTGAGTGTCAATGTATTCACCTATTTTTTAATTATTATTATAAATATTATATTATAATTATTATCAATTATTACTTATTAGGAATTATCATCATTTATAATATTTATTTTTATTCTCACTTATTTTTATTAATAAATCTAGCTGCTACTATTGTTGCTGCTGTGATATTATTATTATCATTATTTATTGTTGTTTTGTTATTATTGATATTATTAGTTGATGATAATAATAAATCAGTTTTTACCGCTATTTAATAAATTTATTATTATTATCAATTATCTTTAATTCATTTGTCGTTACTAAAAAGAATAATAGTCATTATAATAATACTACAAGACTGGGTTGTATTGCGTGTAAGCGCTACACCTGAGAGAAAAAAGAACGAAAATGTGAAAGTAAGCGGTTATCAATATCTACGATATACCAGGACCATTTCCTACCGAGAGTGAAAGGGTTCCTCTTTGATTGAGACAATTATTCACATCTGGCAACCCTAAGCTGTGAGTTTATGTGTGTCTGTTAAAACTTCATGCTTGCGCAGCAGGTGGCGTTTTAAAGAAGATGTAGATCCTAACCTGTAGCTGAATGGAGCATTGCATTTGGTACATTCTATCTTTTCACTAAGCAATAATTTGGTAAAAAATTTCCACACCTTGCTTATGCTAGCCATTTATTTTACTTCTTAGATTTCCTCTTGACCTAACACTAGCAGAGGGTTATATTCATTGGTGTGTCATCATTATTAAAAACTATGCAATTGCGCAATGGTACTGCGGTACACAAGCTATCACGCTATTCCAAAACCGAATAAATAGAATTATCTCCCTTATAGTTGTGAGAGCACAACTTCAAACTGGCTCGACCCTACTATCTATGTTGGCCCGTGAGCAACTAACCCGAAGCACTTGGCCCGTGAGTCAAGTCGGGTCGCCTGACTCGTTCCAACACTAAACAATATATGATTTGTATTTTACCGCAAAAAAAATCTTAAACAAAGATTTGCAGTCACCCTCATGGTAAAGTGGCCATCAGAAGAATCCTTCACTTGAAGTAGGTACAGCGTGTTTAACATCGATGCATAACATACCTTGTAGTTGCCTTGTTAGCTTCTTTGTTGAATCCATAACCTGATGACAGACGTACAACGCATAAACAAACTGGAAGCTTGTTATGCTACGGATGAGTGAGCTAGCCTGATTCCAATCTGAACGGTACTCTTCACTCTCTGTACCTCAATACCTCAATACCTCTACTAAGTGAGGCAAAAGAGTTACACCGGTCTCAAGAGCTTTATACCTGTGATAGAACGCAACGCAATCTAATCCAGAGATCACCAAATCACTCAAAAACCAGTGATTTGATCCCAATAACAAATAATTTGAATCAGTAGTGATTAGCCACAGCTGTGCTATACAGACATTGTAGCAATACATGAAGATGCAATCAGTATTCTTACCTTTCGATCCATCGAGTCCGACTAAGTCTCACCATCTTTGTCATAGTAGCTGAGGAATCATACGCCTTGATAACAGCAGTTGGCTTCAGCTGACGTTTAGGGGACCTCTCTCAGCGTGCCCATCATGTTGTTCGATACACATAAATAAATTCACATGGTCATAAATGAATGGAAACCAAGAGCCATATTTTGGAACATACAGAGATGTAATAACTTCCTAACTGGTTGGCACTATGTTGGCAAAATTGTATGACTTACTTATGGACTGTACAGTTGTGCAGCTCTTCACAAGTGAGAGATTAAGCTTGTGACTCCTGCAGTGGCTATAGCTAGCTCGCAGGTTTTCGGCCAGAATGTTTGCTGCGGTTCCAGATGTTTTCCCACACATGTTTGAAGCACCTTCATATGACTGACCAACACAATTATCTAAGGGTATAGAAGATTCCTCCAATACTTTCAAGATGGCAGTAGCTAAGGCTCTCTTGGCCCAAAAGCCGGAATCAGCACAGATAAAGCAGGAAGCTTTAGTTGGATTAGCTGATTACTTGCAAAATCGAAATGAAAAAAATTGAAAGACTGCATAATATTGAATCGAAAATATCGTCCTTAGGATTGTGACTCATTGCATCTCTAACCACAACAGTAGATTCAATCCAATATTTTCACCAAAGACATAGATAAAGTGAACAATTAACTATCTATAGAACAAAACATTTGCAACAAAGCTGTTGCAAGTTACCTGATTCAGAAGGTACTTTAGGCCCCTCTTCCAACAACATGATAGAGAAACGTAATTTAAGCTACACCTAGAGCAATATATCTCTACCCTAACCAACATTTGACTAATTATTTGAGATAATAGGACCTACTTATAAACTACAAGCTTCAATTTCAAGTTGAAATTTAGCACATCATTAATTTATTTGGTTTTCTTCATGGATTCACCATCAGACAATGATTCAACAATTCTAGTAGTAGTGCTGCAGGAGCTGTTGCTTGCTTGCTTTGGTCGCAGAGGCATTGGATAGGACACAGCAGCAACGTAGAGAGTGTAGGCTAATAATAAATAGAAAAGTATATTATATAAAATTATGATCAATAATATTACTACTGCTACTACTACTAACAACAATAAAATTATTATTATATCATCATCATTATTATTTATAAGTCATCATCATCAAAGTCTTATAATAATAAATAATAATAATAATAGTTCAATATTATATAATAATTATTACATATTATTATATATTATTACATATTATTATAATTATAAATTATAGTAATTATTTAATTTATAATTATTGTTATAACTAATGATTATTATTATTTATGATAACAGTAAATAAAAATTATTATTATTAATTATAATAGCCTAAATCTCTGACTTTGATGATGACTTGTAAATAGTAATATAATAAATGTGTAGTAATGAGCCAACTAATGATAATTATTACTATAAGGATCATCATCATCATCATGGATAGGGCAAAGAGAAAAAGAGAGAGAGCAGAGGAGGTGGTAGTGGTGGTGGTGGTGGCGGCGGCGGCGGCGGCGGTGGTGGTGGTGGTAGTAGTAGTAATCTCAATTCTTCTCAACAACTCGAGGTTAGTTGCTTACAACAAAAGGTTATCATTAAAAAAGGGGGAAGCATGCATTATTTCTACACTCTGACAAAGATGAACTGAACAAAGTAATCCTTACTTACCTCTTTACTACTGATTTTGAAAAAAAATCAGTGATGATTTTTAATCTTTTCTTAAGAGACATTTCACTATCAATTGCACGCTGCTCTTCACCAGAAAGGGCTAGATATAGACCTTTCATGCAAAGATATTCGTTTTTTTTTTATTGGATATTCTGACTGGATTAAACATAATCAGCTATTCTAGCAGGCCAAATAAGCAGTTTTCTCTGAAATGTAAACAAAACAAAAATCGGCAGTGTATTTGAAAGTCTCAATTGATTATTTAATCAACTCAGCAAATGATTGAAACGAAACGTCAGCTTTGCTAGCAAGGGGCCTTGACTCACGACTTTTCACACGACTGTTTGCCTAACGGCAAGTCGGCAGTCGTATGTGGTAATATCCGCCCCTGTTTTAAACTGTGTGCTCATAGACAACTGTTTTGTTTTTCACAATTCTTTGCAAGCATTGTACACACCCAGTGGCAAGTTGTCTAAATTGTTGCTCTTAATTGCCCCTGTTTTGAAATGAGTTTCACCGGCAATGTCGTGTGTTCTTGGCAATAGTCCAAATATTTTGTGTGATATTATTCCTTACTATTTATTTCCACCGCTAAAATTTTTTTTACACCACGCTTTGGGCTGGACTGCAACTCGGTGCTTACTTTATTTTCATTGGTTCTAAAACTGTGCCAATTTTGACCTTCAAACCTTTTCACTGTGTCTGCAATTTTATGTTAAAGTGTTACACGTTTCTTGTCAATTCTGCTTTACAATCTATGTATGCCAGTGAAGTTCTAGCCACCAGTTGGTCACTTACCGCAATGCTTCTTTCTGTCATTGAATACAGTCCATAACCAGATGTCAACAATACTAGGCAGTCAAAAAATTAGTATCCATATGTTGACAGGAATGTTTTATTTTCTTTCCTTTTTTCTTTTTGCTGGACGTTCGAAAGCTCCCAGTAACTTGTTTTGTATCGTGTATTTGTTCAATGTTGCAATGTTTTGTTATCATTCTATTCTGTATGTAGAATGAAGATTACACATATAGCTTTTCTTGTGTTTGAGTCTTGTCTCCTATTGTTTTGCTATTGTTCACAATTGTTGTTCAGGGTGATACTACAAAGTTTTATGCTCTTTGGATTCGTGTGTTGCTTTCTATTGGTGGATTGCCACCTCCCAAATTGAGGTTTTCCATTGGTCTGTTAGCGACCTGTGATTTTCCATAGCTTTTGCTAATGTTCTTTTTTTTCTAGTGGACACAAGACTATCTATAAATTTAGTTGACAAGTTTGTATCAACATACTGATTTGTGGTGTTTTGTGTAGACTTTTTAATGTAACTTGTTTGGGTTTAAGTGCATTGGGCTGTTGACTTTTTTCTTCGGTTTTTACAGCAAACTTCTTCAATATTTAGCTGCACAACCTTTTTTGTGATTAGCCTCATCAGTTTTTGTCAATTGCAGTTTGAGTTTCATTTCTCTCTTTTTGATATGCTTTCCTGCAGGACTGCTTTCATTTGTTTCTGCAACAACAGCTAGTCGATAAATGCTTAGTTTATCATATGCTTTGTTTTTTGTCTTATTTGGTAGACACCAGTGCATCAGAAGAGCTCACCAATGTTATTGCAAAGCCCCAAGCATGAAACCTGTGAACTGATTTTCTGTTAGTTTTTCGAGTTGATATTCGAGTCAGTGCTGTTCTAATCTGTGTTCAAATGCTCATACTTTTGATTATTGCATTTGTTATATCAGCTTAGATGTTCTTTTAAAGTTGTTTGCTTAGATGCTGAATGTATATTTGTTCTATCATTTGGGTTCTTCCATCAAAAACTCGTTTGTTGTTTAACGTTTACACCTGAAAGTATTAGTTATCATCTCAGCAAACTTCATTTCAGTCCCGGTCAGTAAAATATTGGCTGCCATGACTTGTGAACAACTCTTTTGCATTCGATTAAGAAATCGTAAACAAAAATATTTTTGTCCTATACATCTACTTAAAATATAAGCAGCTCCATCCCCGTTTTGAGAGTATGTGAGATAGCATTTCATGGCAACGTATTGGTGACAAAAAATTATTTTATCGATTAATGAATGGTATTTGTATATGGTAGCTTTTTATCAAAATATTCAGATTGTGTTTGATACAGATGGAAAAATTTATGACATCATGGAGTTCTTTCCCATTCAAATTGGTAACATACAATCATACAGCTTCTGGTTGTATGATTGTCATTAAAAACTTTTACCCATATAGTTTAACATGGGAAAGTATAATGGTGATTAGAGCTTGATAATCACTATGTTCCCATGGTGCGAATTCGTTCGGGTTGAACTCATAAATTGTCTGTGTTGCTCATTGGAACAGTGACTCGTACGAGTTGGTTCGGCTTCGTTCGTGTTGGCTCAGTTCGGTTCCTCAAATTTGTTCGGGTTGAGCATTCATTAGCATCATGGGAATTGTTCCTGTTGATAAATTCGAATTTGTTCGGGCTGCTCTTTTGAGAAAACAAGCATTAAACTGGTGATTTGGCAGTAAATCCCTTTTTGCGAATTTTCCAACTGCAGTTTTTACATTTATATAATAATAATCCTCTGCAAGTTTAACAACAGCTTAGTTATAAATTATTTACCATTTGTTCGGGAAACTGAATCATAGCTCTGTTTCATGAATGGGCAAACTAAATTATTATTTTTATACTTGCCAAAAAAATTAATTTTGTATTATTTGGAAATAATTTATTTATTGATTATTACTAATAATTACTTATCATTTCTCTCTTATAGCTATCATTATATTTATCAATAATCATCTATAATTGTTACAAATTGTTGCTTTTATTATTATTCATCTACTTACTAGTTTATGCTGTGAACATTCCAGAAATTTTACTCGTCTTGCTACTTAGTAATACGAGCGTGGCTTTTTACTATTTAACTACATTCAAATAATTATTGCGCTTACTACTCACTGTAAAAAAAAGGCAACTTCCGCAAATTATTTCAATTTGCGTTATCATAGGAACGGGTTGGAATGCTAACCCAAATGAATGCTAACCAACTCGAATGAACGTCCGATTCGACAAATTCACACCATGGGAACATAGTGAATGTAGCTACTTCGGTCGCATACTTTGATTTCATTCAATAACATAAAAAATAATCTAGAAAATTTCTCAACTGCTGAGGAGTTTCCCAACACCCAGCATAAAGCTTAACTAGGCAGATAAAACACTGAACTAATGATAAAATTTGATGCATGTTAAACTACCAAATGCAATCAGATCAATATCTGGCAAGTCTCATTTTCAACTGTCGGTGCATGATCAGTGTTATATTAGTTTCCAAGCTGTTTAATGGATAGTAATTAATTCTGATCGCAAACTACCCATTGTAAAACTTTAATTTGGAATCATTCTCATTCAACATAAAGAGCTACTACACTGAAACATAGTTCAGTGCTTCACTACCACCCAATAAGCTTCAGCAGAAACATTATTTATATAATTCCCACAGGTTGGGGTTCTCCTCTGTCATGAAATTGTCCAGTTCAGATAATTTAGACTGGGGTTTGACCTGAGTTTGCAGTTTATATCTTATTTGCTGATGAAATGGACGAGCCTATTAGTTTTTAACCGAGCGCAAACATTGTTTTATGACCAGTTATTGTCATGAAGATTAATTTATGGGTGATTTTCGATCTTTTTGACTGCAAATGTAGCGCTAGTGGCAAAAATTGGTTTCACAATGCTGCATTGCATAAAAAACTGTGAGCATACCAAACGAGCAATTTTTATGTTCATTTGGTTTTTAACGGAGACATTATTTTTTAACACCGATCCTGTTTTGCAGATTTTACTTGGAGATCAAAGCATGTGAATTTTTAGGTCATTTGCATAGTTTTGGACAAATTAATTTGCATAGTATTACTGATAAAGCTTGTATTGATTTAGCCAAAAGTCCCAACAGTGCCAAGAAACTTTCTTTTTTGTTAAATTAGTTTTGCAGTTCTAGCACCTACCATCTCTTATGATTCATCAACAAAAACTGAGTCTGCTTTCTCTGACTATCAATAGCCCAGTAAATTTACTCACTTGTAATGGCTTGTGTTATTTTGACTTATAGCAATTATGACAGAAGAAGACAACTCCTCACCAGAAACCCGTACAAGAAATAGATGAACATTATGGACCCATGTATATAACACACCGACAAAGAAACAGAAGAAGACTCCCCATATAACCCGAACAATAAACTCAATTGGAGACATGTTTGTGCCAGGCGCTGCCGTACCGTCCAGGGCTGCTCTCGTGACCAGCTGTAACTTTAGGCTCGTATGACACTGACCACTATTATGGGAATACTGAGTGCAAACCTGTATTAATCATTTCATATTGCACCCAGTAAGGCGGATTATGGTTTTAGACTAAATGATATTCTACTGGTATGCAGATCATATTATTCTATTTTTGGTTTTATCTTCCGCTGGACTTTGCACGCAACTTCCAGGCTTTTGCACTCAACTTCCAGATCCGCATGCTTACTCACATATAAATTAGAAAACTTCTGGAAGCCAAGTTCAGTTTACGGTTTTGTTTGAGTTGTTAATCTTGTATGTTAACCAGTGGCAATTTTGTTTTTGTATTACATACATTAGTGGTATTACTTTTTAGCCATTGGACTTTTTGCATTGTGTATTTTTGGTATTAGTGTATTAGTTTGTTTTTGTATCACCGTCTCACTCTGGATTTTTGGATTACATACCACTCTTAAGGATTTTGGGAGAATCAGATAAGTATTAGTATTCTCTTTCCAGTTTTTTCATCCCTGACTAAAGTCAACGCAGGGATTTTTCTGGATGAATAAAAGGATATTTTGAATGAGTATTTAACAATCTTTGTATTGTCTAAGAGTAAGAGCAGAAGTAATCTTAAAGTTTTAGAATAGCAGTTGTCTGTATCTGGAGGAGAATTCCCAGAAGGCTAATTGAACTTGTAAATTGATCTCAAGCAGAAGTTGTCTATCCCTGCATTTGGCTAATTTAAGGTTGTGAATTAATTTGAATAAGAGTTGTCTACCCTTTGACCATTCTGAGAATCAAGCAATTCACAATTTGGACATATATTTCGCGGTGGATTTAACA
Source organism: Cryptosula pallasiana (assembly GCA_945261195.1). Lineage (NCBI taxonomy): Eukaryota > Metazoa > Bryozoa > Gymnolaemata > Cheilostomatida > Cryptosulidae > Cryptosula > Cryptosula pallasiana. The sequence continues at coordinate 36,913 of CALYOO010000067.1, forward strand.
GTATCAGGCAATCACTAATATACCCTACAGTTTTAGAGGGGTATTACACTGGTCCCGCGAAGCGTCGCTTCCTGAAGAGTATATGTGTTGCGTTCTTTCTTCTGTCTAACGTTTATTCTTTTTGTTGCATATCATGGCTCAGGTTTCTCAGGAGGCATTCGAGGAATACAAGGAGCAAATGCAGGGGGAGCTGCGGCGAGTCCAGGAGGCCCAGGAGGCGGCGGCTCGAGCGACTCAGGATCTCCTGGAAGATGCTGTAGCAAAGGCAGTCCGGGAGATGAAAGGTGCCATGGCAGAGCTGGCCAATCAGACGGCAGCAGGTATTTCCACCTGGACTTCAAAAATGGAGGAGGTGACGAGTTTGGAGTCCATGGGGCAATCTGGCGGCTTGCTAGGGAGGTCGACGCGCCAGTCGGACCTGACGCAAGGAACGGAGGTCAACCTTGACCTGCCGGCGGATATCAAATCCGAGATGGGGCAGTCAACCAACCCCAAAGAGTGGTTGAAGTTTGCGCTAAAGCCGTTTGGAGGCGGTGCAGCAGATCTATCTTGGGGGGAGTTCCTCTCCAAATTCAACGTCTGCTGTGTATTTAACGACGTGCCACCGGCAAGTCAGACTGTAGTTCTAAGTTTTTATTTACAAGGTATACCGAAAGGATATTATGATCAGCTTGTCAAGGAGGATAGGACGATCACGTTTAAGGAGCTGTGCAACGGCATGAAGAGGAAGTTGGGTGCGAGCAGAGGTTCGGACCAGACAGCACTTGAGATTTCCATGACGAAGCAGAAAGGAGGGGAGACGGTGAAAGAGTATTATGAGAGGTTTAGGAAAGTGGTGACGGCCGGTGGTACCCCCCTTACTGACCCCTTCGTCGCCCTACACTTTAAGATGAACCTGAAGGAAGGAATAAGGGCAAACATGCTGACCGTGTCTGACAAGCCGCTGGAGGAGGTTGTCAGGATGGCATGTAGTGTAGAGACAGGACAGAAGGCCATAAGTAGCTTAGGAGGGAAAGCCAGCAGTGCTGACGCTATGGCCTATGCTGCCCCGCCCCAAAACCACCAGTTCGCCAACAACCCCCAGCCGCCGTCTAACAACAGGCAGTCTAAAGGGAACAACAATGACAGAAGAGGGGGACGCAACTCCGCGCGTGAGGATGGTCTATGCTTCCTCTGCAATGGGAAAGGCCATTTCAAACGTGAATGCCCCCAAAACACACAAGGAAGAAACCAAGGCTACTAACGCTATGACCCGCCACCAAGAGAGAACAACTACCACCGAAACAATGGGAAGGAAAATCCGAGGTATGTTAATGACAATCTACCACCTAACCATTATAATCACCCACCACCGCAACACTACCAAGGTCACCAACCCCCTAACCACAGTTATACATACCCTCCACCCCCACCACCTAGACACGCATGGCCACAGTCCGCTACAGATCCCCAGGATCCAGCGCGCCAATATGGAGGTATGCGCAGGGAGGCACCACACATGGCAGGAGTAAATGCGTTTGAGAATGGGGGCGTGTTTGACTGTAACGTCATACAATGGATGGAGGAGATTGGACCAATAAGCATTGGGGGAGAAGTAGATGATGCTGACGTGGAGGTGTACAGCTTTGAGGTGGACGAAACGGTGGCAGAAGAGATAGGTAGCATAGAGGTAGCTGACGAGAAAGCAACAGGAGCTGAAAATGGCAAGGATAGCGACGGTGACAAGCAGAAGATGGATCATTTCAAGTAGATGTGGAACAAAGAGGAGGAGATGACAGATAGACACTTAGGAGAACAAACAGGCACATGTAGACAGGGAAGTGAGGTTACTTGGCATAATTTTTTGAGTCTTCTGTCTGTGTTAATCTGTATGACGAGATCTGTCGCTAGCACAAGTGGCACATTTCCAACAATTGTCATACGGTTTATCTGTTTGATCATACTCTGTCCTTCTGTAGCCGCTCAGAGTCCGATGATCTGTAGGACGGACCGTCCTATAGCCAAATTCCGTCTACCTGCAACACCAAAGTGTGTTATGCCCAACTACACAAATGAGGACCTTCCAGTGGCAAGAATGATGGAATTGTACAAACCCAATCTCATCCAGTACAGATCCATAGGCTACCACTGCCGGATGGTACAAACCACAGTCACCACCATGGCCAACTTCATTCAGAGCAACCAGAAGAAGACAACCCAGCACGAGGAATTGGAGGTGACCTACAACCAATGTCAACAGATGATTCAAGACAAACAAAGCACGTTTGGAACATTGACTGCTGACAGCAATATATGGTGCACTCACAATAGGGTAAGTTACAAATTTATGGGGGGTTTTACCTGTTGTAAGGAACACAGCTTCACAGCCAGCAACGCGTACCTCAGCAGTGCCATCGTTCTGAAAAGACATGGTGAGAATGAAGCCATGGAAAGTACAGCTGCACAGGTGGACCATTGCCAATATGAGCGAGGTAAGTGCCAATTACGTGACAAATCGTTCCTCATCTGGACACCTGACCCTAGTGAACATTGCGAATACACTTTTCATAGAAACTATACAGGCACTCAGCGCGGGAACACCTGGCTATCAGATGATGAAGAGCTAGCACTGACCTTTCATCAATCCAAGCCGATACCAATGACGGGTACATGCGAGCAGGGGGTGGTCTTCTCCGATCAACACATTGCCGTGAGATGGGGAAACAACCGGACTAAGAGAGATACTCCCAACCCCGGTGACCTGCCAGAAGATGGACCAGTCACAGCATCAGAACTGAACAGTAGGTTGCAAGCTTTAGAGCTGGGCACTAAAACCAATATGCAAACTATGTTTCAACATGCGCTACAGTCCACCTGCCAATACATGATTAGTTCGACCAATCTCATTACTACTACCATTGTAGCTAACCCTACATTGACCACAAGGTATTTGCTAGATCATAATTATTTGTACGCAGTGATCACAGGGAAGTTCATTACTGCCTATCCTTGTCAGCAGGTCACTCAATACCATGTTATCGCGTCTGATACTTGCAGTAATAGAGTACCAGTAATTGCTACAGTTAATCGGGATAACTACACCCTCCACCTGGACCCGATTACCAATGTATTGTACCAAAATGCAGCCCTAGGGGATTGCTTACTGGATGTAGAAGTGCCTGTAGTGCTGGAAGGGAAAGAGTACTTCTACCACCACAAAACAGGAAACCTCAGAGCTGTTGGAGCCGTGGACAGCCTGAATCTGCTATATCTGAATTGCTCCAGTACAGCCTTTCCCCTAAACGGTACAATAATACACTCTTTGGTGTTGAATGAATGGCAAGACTTCAGATCCAAGGTCAGTCTGAATGACTTGGCTAGTGAGCAGGCCAAGCAATCTCTAATACTGCAACACTTAGGAATAACAGCGTCTGCCTCGTTCGATGCCAGGAAGGCAGCGCAGGATGCGTCCAGAAGCATTGTAAACACTGGTACATTTGCATTTTTCCCGGTTGGGCAAACATGGACATCAAACAGTTATGGATTTTTACCTGTTGTTTGGTTGTAACTATTCATTCTCTTTGGAGGTTGATTCGGGCCATCAAGAGGTGCTACCATTGCCAACAGGGGAGAAAGAGTAGACGCAGTAGGAGGAGATCCAGGGATGACGAGTCACATGGGCTTTCAAGTGATGAAATACCCATCAGTCAACCCGCGCCAGCCACCCAAGTCAACCTAAAAATAGAACAAAGAAATGATGAAACAGTGACGCAACCGATAGTTGCCATGCCAACTGCCGCGTTGGCAGAGACTGATGTCCTAGATAGTGAACCCGAGGTGACTAGAGAAAGATACAAAGAAACCACTGACTCCACCAGCGCACAGCCAACTTTAAGGCCAGTCAGGTACGACGCTAGAAAGCAGAAGGTGAGAATGCTAACTGTACCCATGTTACAAGACATACTGTGTCAGTCAACAGCTGCATTCCACCAGTCATTAGTATCTGTGTTACTGAATGGCAAGTGCACGCAGGCTCTGATTGACACAGGAGCACAGTTGAGTACCATTACCGCCTCTATGTGTAAACAATTGGGCATCGAAATCAGACCAAGCAGTTGTATGAAGTCTATCCGCTCAGTTACTGGAAGTGTAGTACAAGGAGTAGGAGATGCATACACTAGGTTACGATTTGAGCCCCAAGTAGAATGCGATGCAGTCTTTCTAGCTCTCAGTGATTGCCCTTACCAGTTAATCATAGGATTGGATATTCTAAGAAAATTTGGTTACATAGGTATCAGTTATGAAACCGGTACACTGAGCCTAAAATTTAACAAGAAAAGAGCTAGACTGCATGACATGTGTGCCATAGCTGCAGCCACCACACAGCCAATCACGGATAGTATTGTGACCCTGGATGAGCAAGTAATCATACCACCACTGTGTAGCTTTCAAATGACTAATACTTGTGAGCGGCTAGCAGTCAAACGATATTTGAGCCTATGTACATTGTAGACGGGTTGATGTTAGCAAGAACTGTCAATCCAGGGGATGGTTTTGTGCGCATGAAGGGGGTTAACACAACCGAATATTTCATAACTATGTATAAAAACACACCATTGGGGGTGGTGTCTAGTTTGCCTAGAAAAATGACTGCGGATGTTTGTGTAAATGTTACAGACGAGTTTCTGAGTGACCCATAGACAAGGTGGACTTGTCTCAGTCAGCACTAAATGAGGAAGAGAGAGAGAAATTCAAGCGGTTTCTGCGAAGTAAAGCAGACGTCTTCGCCAAACACAGCCACGATTTGGGCCGAATCAAGGGACTATCAGGACTCGTTTGTGATACCGGTACCAGTGCACCTATTAAGAAAGCCCCTTACCGTGTACCTGTCTCGCAGAAAGTGATTCTAGACCAGGAAATTGCCAAGATGCATGAAGCAGGGTTGATCGAGCCAGCCAATACCAGTGCGTGGGCGTCTCCAGTCCTACTTGTGAAGAAGAAGGGAGGCACCTGGAGACTATGCACCGATTACAGAGCCGTCAACGCCGTCACCAAGAAGTTATGTCATCCATTACCCCATCAGGATGCAGTGAAGGAGATGCTGGGTGGAGCCGGATTGTTCTCCACCATAGACCTACAGAAGGCATATTGGCAGTTACAGTTAGACAACTCTGAAGATCGTGACCGATCGGCGTTTGTTACATACAATCAGGTATGGAGATATACTGTCTTACCTTTTGGACTGACCAATGCACCGTCTGTTTTTCAGAGAGCCATTTCCGTGATACTGCAAAACCTACTGTGGGTGGAGTGCCAGTGCTTTTTGGATGACGTGCTGATCTTCTCACCCATGAATCTTCAGGAACACATGAAAAGAGTGGGAAACGTGTTAGACCGTTTCATACAGTATGGTGTGAAAATCAACCCAGCCAAGTCAGTGTGGGCCAGAGCAGAGGTACAGTATTTGGGCTATATCTTCAACAAGGAAGGTAATAGACCAGCACCTGACCTAGTTAACAAGATCACCCACTTCCCAGCACCTCACAATTTGAAAACACTACGTTCAGCACTTGGTATGACGAACTTCTATCGCAGTTTTATAGAAAATTACTCAACCATAGCTAAGCCTCTACTAGCACTATTGAAGGATGGTGTAACGTTTCAATGGAATGATAACTGTGAACGGGCATTCAAGATTTTGAAGGAAAAATTGGCCGGTTACCCAGTGCTAAAATTTCCTGACTTCACCAAGAAATTTCATCTGCACACGAACGCTTCAGCCTATGCCATTGGAGCCCAATTGTGCCAGTTGCAGGAGGACAAGCTACATCCCATTGCCTACTATAGCAGGACCCTGCTAGACCCTGAAACAAGGTATAGTACAATCGAAAGAGAAGCCCTAGCCATTCTGTGTGCATGCAAACACTTCCGACATTTAATACTTGGATTTCCTACCGAAGTATCTAGTGATCATAGACCGTTGACTTGGCTAATGACAGCTAACCACAAGAATTCTCGACTGGCCAAATATTCACTTCAGTTACAGGAATATGATTTGAAGGTTACGTACCGCCCTGGCAAAGTGAATGTGGTGCCGGATGCGCTGTCCAGAGTAAAGGAGTCATCAGCTATGACTACAGAAGGAGACGACGGTGTGCAGTTTGTAGGTGCCACCATGATCTCCCTCCATGCTAGTGAGGAGGACCTCAACAAATATGCCGCACTACAACAAGAAGACGAATTTTTAGGTGCAATTATACGATGGCTACAAGCAGGCGTGACACCGACCTCATTCAACTCTAAACAGTCCAGGTACTGGAACATGAACAAGGACAATTTTGTGTTACATAAGAATGCTCTTCATTTTAGGCCCGAAAACGCCCATAGAGACCTGTTGTGTGTACCAGAGAACCTGCAGCTTGAGCTGATGCAAAACTACCACTCGGGATTGTTTGCGTGCCACGTGGGGAGTAAGAGGACGCTAATGGGCATCCGTGGAAAATACTTCTGGCTGGGAATGAAACAAATCGTGAATGACTTCGTTGCAGCATGCGTGATGTGTAATCAACGCAAGCGCGCACACACTAGGCCAGTGTTACCACTAGAAGCTATCGAGTGCCAACGACCTCTACAGAGCCTACACATGGATCTATTGGGACCACTACCAATGACAGAACAAGGAGAGAAGTATCTAGTAGCTTTTCAATGTGCATTTACCAAGTTCGTCATTGCTGCTCCTGTTGTAGACAAACAAGCCTCAACCATAGCAAGGATATTAGTGGAGAAAGTGGTACTCACCCATGGGGTGCCAGAGAGACTAGTATCCGACAATGGTACAGAGTTCTGCAACAGCCTGATGACAGAGTTGAACGGCATGCTGGGTATCCAGAAAAAGGAGATAACCCCTCACCATGCAGCTGCACCGGTTTGATTGAGAGATTTTTTCAAACATACAGTAATCTGATGGCCACATTAGTTAGCAAGTACCAAAGTAGGTGGAGTGAGTTCACTCCTTATGTGGTGTTTGCATACACCAATACTGTACATAACTCCACTCAATTTTCTCCGTACTATCTGTTACATGGTAGGCATGCCGAGCTACCATTCGACGTCTGTGTGCCAGTGACGTTGCCCACCTCGTACAACGAACAGCCAAATGTAGCCGAGGTGACCAGGATCAGCTTGGCGGATGCTTGGAAACTTGCCAGCGATCACATATACACTGCCCAGAAGACCTACAAATACTACCATGATTTACACATCACCCCGCACAAGTACGATGTTGACGATGTGGTGTATGTTTCAGTGCCAACAGTCAAACCAGGGGACGTCAGAAAGTTCACCATGACCTTCCATGGCCCCTACCAGATAACACAGCTCAGGGGATTGAACGCCATTATTAGAGCCCTCGGTACGGACGGACGGACAACCAAATGGCGTGGAGTTCCTGGTCCATCTAGAGCGGCTAAAACAAGCGCGTTCTCCCCTGGAAGCTTTTCAACCAGCAAGC
>CALYOO010000067.1:44601-77502 GCA_945261195.1 Cryptosula pallasiana
TTGTTTCTTACACCAAAATGTAGAGCTGTAACTTTAAACAGACATTGCAGCATCCATTAAGACAATTTCTACGATAAAAGTATGACGAACAGGAAATGGGAGAAATATACTTTATAAAGTGATAATGCTCAATAGAATCGCCTGGGCAACAAAATAGTTATATATTTTGGTTTGACAATGAAGTGGATATCATGTACCGTTATACCTGCTGTTGTGTTGCTTGCACCGCTCAGTGATGAAGTTTTTTCTCTCTCTTCTTTCGAGAGAACAACCTGAGGTAATTTTTGCTGTTAGTCATTATCTTCATCTGCCAAGGGCGCGTATCTAGTTTATTAGCCCAGATAAACTAGATTCGTGTCCTTGATAGATGAAGATATTAGCTAGCAGCAAATATCATCTCAGGTTGTTCTCCTGATAGAAGATATAGAACAAAATATCATCACTGAGCAGTGCAAGCAGCACAACAGCAGGTCTAACGGTTAGCAACCAGCCAGTTAAATGTATCAAAGTAATGCAAAACAAAGTTATTTCTTTATAAAGAATCAGTACTCACCATATTATGCCTAACAGCATCTGAGTCAGATAGTATACCAGATATTCACTAACCAAACATTATTAAGTTTTTTTGAAGATTGTACACAAGGCATGTTAACATTTCAACATTGCTAGGATTTAATCGATTACGCTTTTTTGTTGAAATATTCCCTGCCATAATGAATAATCGCTCTGAGGCTACGGAAGTGGAATTTACACCGAAATATTTTTGTGCAACTCTTTGCAGCATCAAAAACTGTCTTTCGTTTTCACTCCACTGCTGATTAATGTGACTGACCTTGCTAATTAGCGTTTTGGCCACTTGTTTGTAATAGTCGGTCTGGAAACAAAAGCAGAATTTAGTGGGCCGTATCACATTACCTGATGGTGGAGTAGTACAGTGAATATATGGACGAATAGCTTAGTTAATCAGAGGATTGCTTGCTAACATACAGAGAATGAGACATAAAAATTATTACTACCTTCCTGTTTCGGTGGTAGGTGCTTAGACACTGCAGCCTTTATACAGCATTGGATTTATCATCATCCGAATTGAGTAAAGCCTCTTTCATTTCTCTTTTATTCAGATCAGAACTAACCAAGTGCTTCAATATCCTGGATGTAAATGCCTTCTGGCAGTACACACAATAGTCCTGCCGCATATGCCTGGTCTCTTTTGTCGGGATTGGAACTCCCACTGGAAACATTTACCAAGACTATTTAGAACAAAAAAAGAGGTTACATTTGACCATTGATTAAGCTGTTCATTCATGTGCACTATTCTCCAACTTACTTACCATTCTACAACCGCCATTGAAAATTTGTGGCTCCATCACTTCTTCCTCCACTGTCTGCAACATTTAATGCTAATCTTAAAAGGCAACATTGGAAAAATAACAGAGCTATTTTGAATTAAACAACTCGTCCAATCATACCCGAAAGTTCCTCATCTGAATTAAAGTCATACATGGCGAAAGCTGAGCCTCCTTCAGCTGAAATCTGCCACCTGCTCTTCCACAATCACATCAATATAAATTGAACACCTTGCTTAAAGGTTGTGAGGAACAGTTTATCACAAATACAATCGATGCCGTAACTAGTTCTAGAGAAATTTGTTGTCCCATCAAACTGACTTTTGTGTGAAAAAAATGTATATAAACATGAAAATCCTTTCAAGTTTTGTCCATTCGTTTATTGCCAATAGAAAAGAAAATTGGCTTAATTGATGACATGCACCATTTGCTGATAAAAGCAATGATAAAAGCTTTACACTTTAGCGGTCAAACTACCCTGTAACACATTCTCAGAAGGGTTACTGCTGATACCAATATACAAATGAGAGACTGAACTTTATTCCCCAATTATTTGTCGAAAAATAAGAGATCTTATAGTTTTGAGAGTAGACGTAATTGAGCTTTTGCAATCCCAGTTTACATTGAAAAAGTGCCCCTGTTACGTAAATATCGTTTTCAAGCCTGATTTGTTGTCTCCTACAATCTTGGTCCCGGTAAAATCTATAAAATCTCCTGTTTCATGTTCATTATTTGAAAATCCTCTTCATTCATATTTTTATTTTTGTGGAGAAAAATGATGATCATATTTGGCCGTTCCGCCGGATGAATGAGGTGATGTAAATAAATCAGTAAATCGTTTTTGGGCATTTGTTTTAAACAAGCAGCGTTCAGAAGTAGCCTGAGCGAGCCTCTACCGGCTTGAGTTTGGTTTGAATGCAGTATAGTTAGCCGTGTGCATTTATTCAAACGGCATTAATGAGTAAATGACTGATTGGATTAGCATGAATCCCATGAATAACTTTGTGGGCGAAGTTAACTTTTTCGTGTTGAAATCTGAGCCAAGCAATCACGCTCCGAAAAGAGTAGCAATAAACTGCCTGTATTGCACACTTCATAATTATTACATAGCTGAATGTAAGTTGTGTTAAATCCATTCGCTAAAATAAACTATAACTCATTATTTAATAATGTGTGGCAGCCATTAGTATGTTGTCGATTGAATTGGTTTCGCTTGATGGAAGGTTTGCATAGTAATGTGTACCTTGTAAAAATAAACATGTAGAGCTGGCGACAAAGTTTAATGTAATTATTATTATTAATAGGAATAAGTAGTTTTTATATTGTTAGTATTTCTATTATTACCAATATAATTATATAAAACAGTTATACATATTAATATATGACAATAATTACTATATCTAGTAGGGACATCAGCTTCAAATTTAAATCTGAATGATTAGCCCTCATCGTGACCTAAATCATCAATGTTGCCACTCAGATCTGAGAACTTACATGAATATAAATATATATTATTACTGAATTGAAACCCAATAGATGTTCAAGTATGTTATCCTTGTCTTGCAACACTGAAGAACAAGGTCAGGTACAAGAGTATCGTAAAAACTAACGTGCACATACATAAACAACAGTTGACAACAGCATGGGCGTCAGAAGGATTTTCAAAGGGGTTCTCACTCAGGCCGGGGGAGCCCCCCTGCGGGGTCCGGGGCAGCGCCCCGGCCGCCGGAGCCCTGAGCTGCTCAGAATACAAAACGGAAGAAAATTAAGCACACTGGTGATGCTATTTTACTGATGGTCCAGTTGTGGTTAAGCACCCAATCCTAAGACCCAATAATGCCAGTTTACGTGCAGTTGTGGGACTATGGTGTAGCTATGCAGCTGACAGGGTACGAGGCAGCAGAGATTACAAACAAGTCAAGATATTTTAATTCAAAAATAAGTACATATTATTGTCATCAACAGCATCAAGAATGAATCCACATGGAGAGGTATAGGAACTATCACAGTTTACATGACATTTTGGTACAAAGGAAGCATGGGTAAACTCTAGCCTGGGCAGGCTCTTTGGTGGCAGAGGGACTGGGGTTGTGAGTGGGCTCTCTGGTGGCGGAGGAACTGGGGTTGTGAGTCCAGTCCCTGTGCCACCAAAGAACCCACTCACAACCTTAGTCCCCTCCGCCACCAGAGAGCCTGTCCAGGCTAGGTAAATTCTACGCGTTCATGTAGCTCTTCATAGTTCAGCTCTTTGCCTAATTCCTTTCATAAGCCCAACGGCCTAGGGCAGACATGTGGAGGAAAGAGACAGCCCCAGAGGATCCACAAGGGCCCTTGAGAGGGCCGGCAGAGGACCTGCGGAAAAGTTGCAGCAGAGGGTGTCCTCCAACCTCAGAGTAACATATAAGAACGTAGTATCTTAATCACTAGCATTGCACAACGGGACAATAGTGGAGAGCTCCATCTTTCTGCTGTGCAGTGACGCAAATGTGTTGATTACATATTCCTTGTCTACCTCATCACCACAGTGAGTGTTGATCAAGGCTAGAGAATCTAGCCTTGTGTCACTCTGATTACGTCGGAGGTATGTATTCAAACGTCTCAAAGTACTGAACGACCTCTCGCATTCACATGTGGTGATGGGTAGGGTGGCAGCCAGCAGCAGTAAAGTGTGAGAGTTGGGGTAAAGGTCGGGGTCACATAGTTCAAGCGCATCTGTAATGGTTTTGGCATTCTTGATGTTGGGATTCGTTGTTACGAGGCGCTGAACCTCCGAGGGGACAATTTTTGGGCATGGAAGATCGTCCTTGTACATCTCTACTAGACATGTAATCTCATCCTTTGAGGCAGCTTGGTTATAGAACTTCAATGGGAGAGAGGCAGTCATAGACATACCTGGAAAAAATAAAGCTATTGGAATGAAAATGCAATGAACTATTACCCAGCAATGTTCCATGTGAATTACGTATCAATGCCCTTCTGTGAAAATAAAAAGGAATGGACGCTTGTCATAGTTGTCATAATATTGGCATATTGTCATAATGTGCATGCAGCTGTTCGCATGTATGTTTCGAAATGGGTGTATATTCACAATCTGCTGTCACCATGAACTGACCCAAATCTTTTGTTAAGTTTGCAAGTCAAATTCACCATTTGCAGTAGAAAGTGAACAACTCACGAGTAAACTGTGTTTCCAGCTCTCCTATCAAATGATCCAGAAACGGCAGATAAACGTTTCTATAGAAATGCTCTCTCGCATTCTCACTAGGTGCATTTCCTCGGCTGGTCATTCTTTTGACGATACGTGGCACAGTTAATGTTGTACCTGCATGAGAGCAAGTTTCTCCGTCAGATCAAACCAAGTTCCATCACTGATCTCACTACCACGCAGTGAGCGATAATAATTCTGCGTTTTCAGCACCTGTGTGGATGTTGAATAGAATTATTTTGCAAGGGAAGACAGTACAGTGATATCCATCTTAGTATAAGCAACTCGCCATGAGTCCATACACAGCACTGGTATCCAGATCACAATAACATAAGGATTATTTTGCCAACGTATTTGAATTGCCTTTATAAAATGCAGAAAATTGCGTAAAGAAGGCTGCATACCATCTTATGTGCTTGAGCAACATCCAATCCCCTTGTTTGTAGCTTCTGTGTGATGCCTTCAAGAGGGTTCAAAAGTGTGGAGAATAGCCAAGCTAGCCAGAAAGCTGGAGCATGTTATGGCCGATAACAGGTTGTTCGCATCCTGCTTCACAGCATTTGGCCACTGGTGATATTCTTCAGGAGCAGAGTTTGAATGCATTCCATACGCTATAAGCTCTAAAGCTTTCAGAAGGAATCTGCACAAAACAAAATCAAAAACTTGAGTTCCGTATATCAGTAGTTTCCATTGTTGACAATGCAAATACGTCTCAACACATGACCGGGTAGAAAGGCAGTGTTACCAAAATGCAAGGAAAAAAGTTGATAGCAGAAATCACCTGTATAGTAAATACTGGGTGTGAAATCGCTATACTCAAGAAATCCTATGCTTGGTTACCCACATTGTGTTTTACTTACTTGTATGAGTGGAAGAAGTGTGAATAGGCAACATGTCGCTGTGACCACCTTGTTGTGCACAACTTCACTAGGGGTGAGCCTTTGCTCTCTCCCAACTCAGTATTGATGATCTCCTTAAGTAGCGAAGTTCTCAGTGGTGTACCAAAGAATGCACACACCTGAACCAAAAAGCATTTTGTAGATTTCAACTTTTGACGATCAATGAGTTTAGGTCATTGACTTTATTCACATAAAAAATTTAATTATGTTAACTGATGCTATCAGCACGATAAATGGTATTGTCAAGAGAAGATGAATGCTGTAGCGATAAATTACAGATGAGAATTACGATCAAAGTATGCGAAAATCAACGGGGTTTTGTTCGATGTTAGACGAACAATTTTCTGGAACGAAATGTTCAACAACTCATTTATGTAAACTTTACTCAACCAACATACCGATGAAACTTTGTCGTTCACATTCTTGATAGGCAGAAGGGCACATGAGTGTGTGTACACAAGGTTAAAGCAGTGTGAAGCGCAGTGCATGTACAATGCAAGAGGTGCCGACTGCTTCACAACTGCCTGAACCCCCACACGGTCACTACTCGTAGCAGCTGCCCCGTCATAGCCCTGGCGGCGACGGCGTGTTATGTCTATGCCTAGCTGTTCAATCTTCTCAACAATCTGTGCTCCCAGAATGCTTCCTCACCTACATTTTGTGACAGGATGAAAACCCATGAATTGCTCCTCAATTTGATTTTTGTCAGGATTGACATACCGAATTACCAGTGATAGGTATTCCTTCGAACCAGAGGATGCCTCGTCACATAAAATGCTGAAGAACCGTGCTGCTTGGATATTTTTTATGATGGACGACCTGATGCAATCATGAGCTATGATGGAAACCGACTCGTTTTGAGAAGTAGGGGACATGTACAGGGATCGGCCATTTTTGTGTATATGGTCTCTCAGCTCGTCGTTGTATTGTGAAAGAAGACCCAGTAGTTCAAGAAAATTCCCTCTATTTGCACTATCCACACTTTCGTCATGCCCTCTGAATGCTAGGCCTTGTCGACTAAGGAATAATACAGCATTGATCAGATGAGATAACAATCCCCTATTCCTTGCTACATTCTCAAGACGTTGCTTTTCTAACTGGTTGGTAATTTTTTGGTTAGGATTCTTAATGGTAGATATGAAGTCCTTGCGTTTCGCTACAGCTTCCATATGGTAGGGTTTGGAGCTGTGACCTTTAAGTTTTGTTGGTGCTGCGCTCCATCTGCTTAGAGGGCTGTTGATCAGGGAATCTACTTGACTGCGCATTTTGCTATCGATAAAAAGAAGACAGTCTATGCAAAAAGCTCCATCAACTAGTGGGGAGTAACGCAGCCAGTCTCTTCTTTTAGCAGGTCCACTCAAAGCCCCCTTTGGTAGAGGTTCATAGTAATGGCTGGATTGGAAACTACGGTTGCTGTTATCCTGTATAGAAAATTGGTTTGCATTCAGTCATTTTGGATAGATTGACAACAGCATTTTCTATTACCACGGTATTTATATTATGACAACCAACTATCAAACATGAAAGTTGAAAAGGTGATCACATAGAGTGGTGTGAGCAGGCTTACAACATGCATAAACCAATAACTTGATTATTATAATCTCCCTCAACATTGATATGCATAGAGCTTTTTTTGTCAATCTATACCTGGAATGTTTGGGGAAATGATGTATCCTGCACATGGTGTTTCAGCAATCGGTACTTTATTTCATCACTGAGTCCTCTTATCACCGCGCTGACCTGCCTATGATTCATGGTTTTAGTGACGAACTGCCCAACATCTGAAAAAAAACAGTCATATTATTTCTATGAAAAACACAACGCACTACAATCTGATAACACAAACACAGGAAGGTTATGGTTAATTGACTAGCAACAACAAAAAATAAGCACACATATTTTTGGGGATACAAGTATTCACACAAGAACGCCGGTGATGCAAAACTGAATCCGAATCTAATGAGAATATAAACTCATGGCCAGGTCTACCTATCTCTTCAGCTGATGAAATTGAAATGGATGTGTTATTACAACGCCTTGCAGTCTCACATCGAGACCTTTCACACAACTCAGCACTAGCTCTTGTGACAATCTCCTATGGACTACATCCTGGTAATGGTGAAGGGTCTCTCCGTACCACTTTTTGGTTCACTACAGAAAAGTATTAGGCAAAATTAACCCTACAATGTAGATCTAATGTGGGATAAACATTTTAAAACCACTCATGCTCGTGCAACCATGCAACTGGTCCACAGAATTGTTTCATAAACTGAAAGTAATGATGGCGTGAAAAAATCACAGCATCTGCAATGAAGTTATAAACAGTAAGCAGCCATGCCACAAATCTCACAAAATCAGCTTCAAATAAGCGGAGCAGAGCGGGGAAAGCAAACAGGAACACTGGTAAATTGTTACCTTCCACTTCACTAGAGGACCAGGCCGTTTTGCAACATTGCTGACAGTGTGCAAAGAAAATATCATAATGAGTACCAATACTTTCATTTCATCCAATTGGTCACAAAAACAATGTATCATAACTTTTCTGTTTTTTAAAGCTCAACATCAGGTAACCTTTGCTGTATTTAATCCACAAACGTAGCAAATTCTTGAAGATTTCGTACTAAACAGGATATGAAATCTCTACATCAATGATATTTAACACCCAAAAATATTGGTTTAAGTCTCACTTTTTTGCATAAAATGTCATTTTTCTAGCTGCTAATTTTTTTGTCTTTCAATTCATTATAGATTACAATCTAAGGTTAGGTGAGTCATGATCCAAATAACAATAATTTCTTTTGAGACTAAAAATAATATTATTGGTCAAACCGGAACATTTAGGCAGATGATGCAGACAGTAGTAGACTGCAACGAAATTGTTGGATTTATGTAGTTCAGAAAAAACAGCTTAGGTAATAAATGTTACATCTACTGCAGACAGTTATATATCTTTCTTACTGTGGTTACTACAATTACAGGACTAGATTTGCTTTTTTTTTAGGTATAAATGATGTATAATGTGCTCAAGTAATCTCTTGAAGGGAAATCCAATAACAATAATTATTATTATAATAATGATAATGATGATGATGACGACGACGACGACGCCGACGCCGACGACGACAATAAATAGATAAATAATAAGAAACAAAAAGTCATCTGAATACCCTAATTAAAATTAATAAACAGCTAATAAATAATTATAATACTAATTATAATTATTACAACAAGAATAGTAATAGTAATAATAGTTATAAATAATAATAATAAATAATAATTTGAAACAAGTAAATTATTATTATAATAATAATTTACTTAGTATTACTTGTTTCAAATGATTATTTATAATAACTATTATTAATTACTATTGTTATTATAACAATTATAGTATTATTGTAGTATTATTATACATTTATTAATATTTTTTATTAGTCCATACATGACATATATATAAATAATAAAATAGTAATATTTTTACACCAATAATAATAATAATTATTATTAATTATAATCATGAATATCTATTATAATGACGATAGATCACTGATGACTTTACATTAATTATATATAATGGGGACTATTTTTTTCTAACACCCACCTGCTTTTCTGTTTCTGCCGCTCGTGAGGGACCACTTTGAAATAACATTCAAGCTTTTTCATCCTGTTTCATCAAGCATCAGGGTATGCCAGTTATGGATTGGAGAGGAAGTAGATCAGAAGCAGCCAAACTTGAACTGTCAGTTGTGTGCTGAATTCGAGGGTTGGTATTGGACAATTGGTATAGTACTTGTGCATTATTATTGGCTAGATGTGTGTTTCATAGTTGTCTTCTTTCATCGTAATCATGAGAAGAAGAAGGTAACCCTTGATTTATTCAAAAAAGGTATAATACTAAATATTCAATATTTTTTTGGGAACCCCTGAAGGGGTTCTCATTTGAGGACCCTGAGAACCCCTTCTGACTCCCATGGACAACAGTGTCAGTGTTATATCAAAACTAAGCTGTATATACAGTGATCAGACTCTACCGCAGCACTCGGGATTGAAACGTCAGGCATGTATGGAGGGGTTGGGTCTGCTGAAGAAACATGACCACCTACAAACAGAAGTTCAAAGCTTTAAAATTGTGAGAAATAGGTATCAAAACGGTCAGTGGCTTTAATTAAGTTGTACATACCCTAGTCAGGGCTCTAGTGGCAACTAAGATTTAATGTTCCAGTGTGAACGAGGGAGTTGACCCCACAGAAGGAACTAGTTCGCTTACAATCTAAATTGATAAGTTCTCAAAATCATAGACTTGCATACAGCGAACTAACATTGACAACCATCAGTCGACACTTCAAAACACTTTTAGATTAATCTAATCTACGGAGTATAGAATAAATTGAAAGTTAGAAAAAACACTCAACTTCTGATTTTTGCCAATACGCAATGTTGTCAGTTAATAGTAAATTTAAGAAAATTTTACACGGCTCAAAACAAATAATTTGCTCGATATCAAAACCTGACAAGGCAATCCGTGTAGTGTTTGGTCTACTGAATCAAGAACAGGAATTTCCTCTGAAAGCACCCCATCAAAAATAGGTATAAAAATTCACTGGGGTTTTACTATTTTTCTAGCTTAATTTTGTGTAATGCACACGTAAAATCTTAATCGGTACCTCCTGTTACTGTGCCTCACTGTACATTGCGTCATTCACTGTATGTACAACACATGAAGTCCTTGTTTGTTCATCATATTACCCTACAGGATGAAAATATTCATTGGAAGTTAATTTTGCGTGTACTCAAGTTCTAAATTCACGAAATAATATTTCTATTAAAAATTAATGCCATTTTTACATCAATTTCTACTTTTACTTGATTTTTCTGGAGCTGTTTAGCCCTATGATACCAGGAGTATTTGCGACCTGTGGTCGTAAAAAGTGCAAAAAGTATTAGGTGATCGTAGTTTAATGTGTCGCAAATCTAACGGGGAATTAGTTTAGAATGTCATAATTATTCAATGAACTGTTACAGTTTACGGGACAAATCATAAAGAAGATAACTCCCACTTTTAAAAGTGTCAAAAAAATAAAAATTGAACCGTTACAAACTTGAATAGCTTGTAAAGCTGTCCATCAATTTAATTAATTTTAAACGGTTGCAACTATTTTGATTCATTTTTAGGGCGTAAAACCGGTCTATGGTTGTGAAAAAATTAACTCGTTCATTAACAATTTATTTAGTGTTCAGTTTCATTCGCGCCCTACGAACGATATAAATGAATCTTGGTTGATTAATATTTTATTCAGTGAACTATGTTTTGCTGATCCATGAGTTCCAAACAAAATGGATACTGATTGATGAAATTTGTTGCTGGTCTGCTCATTTTTATTGCAATTTGTTTTGGAACATAAGCCACAAATACTTTTAATGTAAGAGTAAGACCTGACCCAAGTCCACCCTGAAGATATCACTTTTGTGCAGTGTGAAAACTGAATATCATTTCTGGAAAAAGGGTATTTTGCAAGCTTGTTGGCGGTGTTTCTAGTTGAACCTTTTGCTTCAGACCTGACTTATGAGATGATCAATGAGCCAATGTTCCATGTTGGCATTTCTTAACATCAAAGACCTTCATCATAAAATTGATCATTAATTATTACATGAGTCTATTGATAAAAAACTGTGACCAAGAATATTAAAAGTATCAATCATGGGTAAAATCAAAATGCGGACAAAGTATGGTGTAAGGACTCCTATAGAGATTAAACAACTCTTTGCGTCAGTTATTGACGATCGGCTCATATTTTAAAGTGCAGTTGTATTAAATCGATATTGGTTGAAAAAGCCATCGTAATAGTGCAATAGTTGAGCAATTTAAATTGAAATCAAGTAAGGTAGAAACTTAAAAGACAAAGTACGCTGCAGGCCTGGTTAAAACATTTGGCTGTCATGCAAGACATAACTGATGAGGCAGATTTAGCTGCAATGAATAGCAGAAATCATAAGTAATGCGACATCGACAGACCACAATAGACTTATCACTAAGTTTTCTTATGCAAAGTATATGCACATTTTCGCCAATGTGCTCATGGAAACAATAGCACATGTCAACATTAGATCGCATCTACAAAGTCTGAACGTCTGCTGTCTAAAAACTCTAAAATGGAAACTATTTTTTGCTACTATCGCATCGGATACAGCATACTATGCGGTTCATGTCACAGAATACTATGTATAACTCCCTACTGAGTTGTAACATTGAACATCAACTCGATATCCTGAACTCATTTAAACTGAAAACTAGCTAGATGATTAGTAAATTATTTCCTGCGAAACTAGCAGTGATTGGGAAAAGTTAGTGCAAAAGTCTGTTTGAAATTTTGAAACCTGTTCAGTGTGTAGAGTCATGTCCTATGATCAAAATGAGGTCAAATTTGCTAATGTCACATCAATATTTAACTGTTATAACTAGTTTTGAAAAAACGTACTTATCGTCAAACAAGTGCATTGGCTGTCTCCATGCCAAGCGATAAATGGCTTCCAAGCCTGTAAAAGTATGGAACATGACATTTGATATGTGAGGGTCACTACTTTGAAAAAGTAGGTCATCTAAAAAAGATTCAGGTTAGAGCGGTAGTCAAAAGATTTTTTATTTGTACTTGAGTCACTTTACTCAAAGTTGGACATTTGAGTTCACAAAATGCAAAAAAAAGTTATTGTTGCACCTGCCCGATTTTTTTAGCAGTGTCCTAGTACTTTCAAGCAAGCTATGTCAAAAAATTGTATACGGGTCACAAGCGATTACAAAGTTATGCCCACTTATGTACAGCGGTGATTGCGTGTGACATATATTGTTCAACGGAAGAATATGAAAGGTACTCACCCGTACATAAGTTAGTCAGCTGTAGGATTTGGTTTTTACTGATGCCGAAGGAGTTTGCCAACTATCACAAGGATAAATAAATGATTTACGTATCGAGGTTGCGATGTTAAGTGGTTTAAATGTGTACTGCTAAAAACAATCGACTGGCAGTATTGAGCCAATCTGACAAACCAATACTTCTGTATCCTACATACCTTATAAGACATAGATATTACCAAAGAGGTGTAACCAAACCAGCTACAAGAACTTGACACAATTATTTCATGTATGGCAGCAACACAGGCGTATCAGTGCGACTGATCGCGTGTAACAAAATTTTTCAATGGAGAAATTTTTCAATATAAGTAAATACCGCTCCAGAACAATGTTTTGAAAAGTACGTGCACCACTCAAAACGATAACATCGGTTTATTTCACATTTATTTTTCTCCTCAATACCACTTACAAATAGCAGTATTACAAATAGCAACAAAGTGCCGAATGCTATCCCCATCTCCTCGCCTGTTCTCCTCCACAGGATCACCTGAAGTAACAATTGCGATTATATATGCATGTACATATGCCAATTTAAAATGCAGAATAGCTAATAAACACTGTGTACAAAATAAATAAGATCAACTACTCATTACCTCTTAATGTGGCATTAGTTATTAAGGAACTCTTCCCAGTCGACTTCATCGATCTCAGCTTCTAAAATTTTTGGAGTCAAACTTAACTAACAACTTTGTTTGATTGTGCTTCGACAGTGATTAGATCCATGATGAAAGGACTTGTGTAACTCAATATCAGTCAAACCAGCAGTCACAAAGCAAGGAGAAGTATAGCGATTGGTTATCTGAGCTTGTGGTTATGTTACTGTAACTTACACCAGACAGTAGAGCTGTTAGTAAATGGTGCTAAGAAGTTAGATTGCGTATGAATACATTGGTTCATGCAAGTATTCACCTAATTGGCAGGCTTAGGTGTTCAGCCAGCCATCTAACCTAAAACAAGCACTGGCAATGTTACTACCATTTAACGAACTTCAACAAATAAGTACCAAATGCATACCTCCAAGTTTCACTTTCTTCACAACTGCTCTGGGAACCGCTTCACAACTTTCTTTGGAGCGGCAACCGGAACAAAAACAGAAAACAGGAAGGATCCCAACTGCACCAAAACCATAGGTTTGTACTAGCTGCCATGAATGAATCCCTTTCATCACAGAGACGTCTCTCTCTTCAATAGCAGTTCGCTCTAGCTGTATCTCACTCGAGGGTATGCAGTAGATGTGTCTTTTTGAATATCCATCCAACACCGTTAAACTTCCACTTGCCGCTTCAAAAAGAGCTTTGGCATTATCCATTACATAATTTTCAGAGATGACCAGTCGAGAAACCTTCGTCTTGACCACACCAGTCTTACCGTCACTGGGCCCATTCCCATGGTTCTTTCCAAAGAAGTTCCACGTAATCCCTATAGCTGGATTGTCAAACCGTCTTGCGATGTTCGGAATGGGCCGTTTGGACTTATATTGCATCACAGCTCCGTCTGAGAATATGTTGAGGTTAGAAATATTTGGCTTTAATGAGGAGAGGTGGTCTATGGTCCCCTTGATAAAGGAAGACACTGCTGCCGAATCATGTTTTAAGTCATCCGATATGAATATAAGACTGTCACGAGCAACCATGCCATCGTTCTTGTAATTCAACACAATTGGATGGATTTTAACTTGAGTTTTGGCTCAGTATGCACTTTGAGCTTCGTTTTGGCAGTGGCAAGTGTAGTTTTCAGCAAAGTCTGCACCAGCGATGTCTTCATCATCTTGTAGTGTGGCTATAGCCTCTTCGTACGCTCTCTGCTGCCCACAGCTCATAAAACAATGCTTCCCAAAAAAGCTCAAGCTTTCCATCAAGCACTGAGTGGCTGCACGTCTGCTGAAATTTCTTAGAACGGCTTCCAGCATGTTCACTTTTTTGTCATTGACTATCGTTACACTCTTTTCCCACTGACGGCGGTTTACTGAGGTATTGTCATTGTCTGATGCCCAAAGACTCAGCAATTCTCGGACTTGTTCTGTGCAGCAATGTTCACATTCTTGAGTCAAACATTTCCGACTGTATCGGTACATGTTACACAGTGTGTACTCAGCTAGCCTAGGAGCTGGAAGCAAGCATTCTGGAACCTCCATGGCACACCGCTTGAGATCCATGCTGATCGCCTTTATCAAGCTGTCCATATATGCACATTTATCACATGTACACTGCAACCATTTCATTGCCCTAGAAAGCTCGACGTTGGATGGTCGTAGTTTTGAAAATGAAATGATTCCAATGTTGTCATCGCTGTTTTGGAGGAGAAATTCTCCTTAAGCTTTTGCTATGCTGTGTTACATGATGTACATGGTCTCATCAGATTTCTTGTTCCTTCGCTTGTTGGGCATTTGTGTACTAACGTCGATGCTTTTGTAATAATCTGTTACAGCGCTTGACAGCCATGCTAACTTTTCAACATCCAAAGCCTCTTTTTTTTTGTAATGTAGGTAAGACTTACTTAACCCAAATATTTTGGCCAGTGATTACTTTACTTGGCGCCCACGTTTTTTATGGCTTTTGCAATCAAATGCTTTCCTTTTTTGGCCAAAGAAATATCCTTGACAGCCAACACCTTCTCTTCTCTTGCCCTCTTTTTGAACAGCGACTTGCTAACCAAGAGACATTGCTAGCGTGGTGTTGCTTGCTCTATAAGCTGGCCAACTTGATCTGCATACACCACTGGATCATTCATCTGTTGCCTCTTCTCTCTGCGACGTGCTCTTGCCACTCGTGATCTCTCCTCCTGTTGCTGCTTCAATTCTTTCTTCCAAATGAGACTATTTCGCTTGCGCGCACGATCCTTGGCCTTCACCCAACGTCTCTTTGTAGGGTTCATAGAATCCCTATACAACTGTTGTTTAAGGCATTTACACTCCCTCATATCCTCAGTTTTTTGCTTTGATTTCTGCTCTTGAGTCGCCTTTGGTTTTGAAACAGTGATCTCCGCTCTTTTTCTTTGGCACATCCGTTGCATTCGGAGTCTGGCAGTTTCATTTGTGCGCATCTTCTGTTTCTCTGTCATCTTGTCCCTATACTCCTGTTAGCGTTTACATTCCTTCTCTTACCATTCCTCACCTTTCCTCTCCTTCCGGTACCTTTTGCATCGCTCCAAATTGGACTCTGCTCGAGATTTATTATTTACTTTGGGCATAGTAGTTGTATCTATGTAATATGCAACAGATGACATTGTTGTAAGTTAAAGTTAGATTTCAAGGAGGCTGTACTTTAAATATGCTTCACTAGCATCACTATGTTATCATCATAAAATGTTATCAAGGGTATTTAAAATTGTAGACATTTATATTAGTATTTTTAGATGCTATAATAATAAAGCGACAGTAATAAAACACAATATATAGTAGTTAGCAAAATTATTTTTAACAAATGATAATTAATAAAATATTCATTATTTATTATTGTTATTAATTTAATGTGTCTTTTATGATTCTTACAATTAATTAATAATAATATTCATTATTATTAATATTTAACAATAAAAATAGTTCATAAAATAACAAATGATAATAAATTATTATTATTAATATTCAACAATAAAAATAGTCTATGCAGTAATAAATGATAATAACAATGCTATTGTTAGATAGTGTGAATTAATTGAGTTATTTATTCTTCTTAGCTTTAGAATTCGAAAATTAAAATTATGTTTCACACATAGATATTAAAACAGTGTCTTTGGACAGATGTGTAAGCATGATACTGTTAGGATGATCCTTGAGGTTGATGTCATACAGCAAGCGGTACTAAAACTTTTTTAAATTGTCTCCTTGAAGTAAGCCTTCCCCAACTAATTGTACCTTTTCAAGAAAATTTTCCAAGTACATAAACAACTCAAATGTGTCATAGGTCAATCCAACACAATTTTTCTTTCAGCTTCCTTCAGTGTCTCTGGATATTTGCCAAATCTTATGTCTGCAAGCCTTGGGGTCATATGTTGCATAGCCACAGTTGTTTGACAATGGAGTTCGTACTTGTCAGACTTGACATTGGACAGTTGGCTATGTATTCCAGCTGCTGTTTTATTTTTAATTAATTAAACAGTTTTTCCACCAACTCGTCTGATGAAGCCTCCACCTGGTGTTGATGAGGGGCGAAGGAATCGAAAATACTACTTTGATATAGAAATTTTACTCCGCTTTCTAAGCTTCTTGATTCATCATTTTCTGAGTCATGTCTTGGAATAAGCTGTGAATCTATCGATGGCATTGTGGGTCGATATAGGCAAGCCGGTCATCCAATGTAGTCAGGTAAAATGTGTAGCGCTGTCTTAAAACTGATTGAAATGTTCACCATTTCCTTGGTTTGGCTTTGTGGTTCTTAGTGGTCCTTGTATAAAACGCTGTCAGTCGACTTTACATGTAACTATACATTGGTGCAATATCAATGGTGATTTGTAACTTGCTTATCTGATTAATAATCTCACGATGTGTATCGGGGATTGGTTCAGGGATGATTTGCTTCTGAAACAGCTCTACAATGTGTGGGGAAATCACCTCAGCAGATGGAAGCTGATATGAATGTGTGGGTTGTGTCAATGACAGTTATGTAAATTCATCCTCTTCACTGTCAGGCATTAAATAGCTGCCATCTGTCTCCTTGAGCGTGTGGTACTGCACCTTGCAGCAACTCTTGATGGTGGGCATGCGGAAATCCCTGAAGAATCGATCTTGTTAATGAGTTCTGCATTTGGGAGTATTAACACCCAGGGCTCAAGTCAACTATGTACAGTCTAGAAGCTGATTTCACACGACTTATCACGACAGAAAAGTGATGGGTAGAGCATGCCTTTAGGGTGGAATTCGGCGTAAGTTTTTGAGAGAGACTGGGCCTTGTGTACTGTTGTTGCGAAAAAAAGTACTAGTGGTAGTTGCAGGTGTTCACAAACACAACTGCCGCATATATATAAACATTGCTAAACCTTGGGTTAGGTAATCTGTATAAGTATGGAAATGAACAAAAATAAAATTGATAAAATCAAATTTTTGACTTGCAGTTTCAGGCATCCACCTTTACTAGTGAGATAAAACTGACTTTCATTGGTGCGCTTTTCAGAGTGATGTAATATCTTTTAAATAAAGCTACAATTATATTTTTGATCATAATGATGAGCAACTTATCCACTTCAGATACCCCCAAACCGATATTATTTTAAATTAGTTGAACTGGCTGGTAAATCAGCTAGTAAGGAAGGCAAGGGAGATAAATTTGCATTTGCCAAGATGATAAGTTTGAAACTCGAATAAATTATATAAGTTATCATACAGTAGAAGTTGATAAATGGTAAATTATGAACTCCATGATGTTGCCCATTAATTAAACTTGATCTGCTTTCAAGTTATTGTTTGATTGTGTGACCATATTATAACTTCCTGATTAGTAAGAGATTTGTGTGAACATTCAACTTAGTGTTTTATTACACGCAACCACATCGAATATAACAGACTGATTTAAAATATTGATTCAATGTAGTCTATTCTAGATCAAATCCAAGGTAATTATATAGTAACAGAAGCATAACAGCACCACAGAATCACAGGTCAAATATTATACACATTGTTCATCATGCAACATCTCTCCTTTTTTCAATAAAGAAAGATCAAAATATGTATAAATCACTTGAACACATATGAGCTATAAATGAAATATATTACTTCATTTACTACAATAGGCTTGTATGAAAAAAAGTAATAATATCTGCTAATCTAAAGTTGCCTGTAGCACTAAAGTTTTGGTTGACAATTTGTGTCTAGCTCATGTAATGTGTGTGAGTCTAAGCGAACTTTCGATGTCATGAGCAGGCACTGTAAATCCTGTATCAACAAAAACATGTTCACAAACATGAAACGCGTGTACAAGAGTTCACGGCAATTGGTAGGGGTGCGATTTCCTAAGGCATGCACGGCAGAAATTTACTCTTCTCTCAACCTCTGCAAACAGCAATACAACATGCACTGTTTATGTTTCGACACAGTCACGTGTCTGAACCTAACCATTGCTTCTACATTTTGTTTAAGTTGACTTATGTCCTAAATACTATCCGACGGTTCACACAAGTTACCTTTCATACCATTGGCGGTTCGTATTGCTAACCTCAGTTCTCTAACCAAGTTGCGGGGGGTACGCAAGTTGTCCAAATGTTCTTCTTTTGAGAGTTAACAGTCTCTATCTGACATGACGTTCATTTTTTGGAAACATTCCGCTTGATGAGGGTGGGGCTCGTGAGAAATGTAGCAAAGTAGAGTTTTACTATACAACTTACTAAGCGAATCATCCAATCTGTGGTGCATTTCATGGTGAGGGCGGTTGTCGCGGTCGTTGTTGATAATAAATCATTTTATTCATTGATGGTAAAAATATACAAACAATAATTAGGATAGCAACATGATAATAGTTGTTGTAAGAAAAGATATAAGTTATAATAAGTTGAAAGGTATGGTCGATGATTTCGTTGTATCGTAATCTCCTATGTGTGCAAAAATGTACATTTTATGAACATTTTATACATTTATGTATGTAATGTTGGTAATGTGCGTATGTATATATATGTATGTGCCAAATGGATGTATCGTCAGAATTTTTTTTGACGAGTATATAATTAAATACAAGAAACTATTAGTTATATATAAAATCAGCTTCGTAACATCTTGTTTTATTACCATTTTCGTACATTGTTTAGATAATTCGGATTTACGCTTTTATCCGCAAATTTTCTTTTGAGTGATTAGTTTATTCCACATTGTTGAATTTGATTGAACGGATTTGGAATATTACCTCAGTATAGCGTTTGCTTTCACACTGATAGGAGAGAAGACAAACACTAGAATTCAAAGATAAACATCAACTTTATAATTTTAATCAAAAGTGATAATAAAACCAAAAACTATAACGGGACAAATTTGCATAACAATAACCTAAGATATATGTTCTCTGAAATAAAAGAAAAGAAAAGCTTGAGTAAACTTGGCATATGTCAAGTCCTTATCTTTATCTAAATACTTGCTCCAATAGTGTCTTTGGAAACCTGTAATAACATCACAAAGAGATAATTCACCTTTACAGATGTAGTTCTCAAATCAATTAAGTTTTTTCCTCAGTAATATTTTTTATATAGAGACAAAAAATAAGCTGCTATGGGCAACCTATCTACATTCGATACTCAACGGTGTTAATTGTTGTAAATTAATTGAAGAGATTTGTAAAATCAACCGGTAAGAAAAGGCATAAAACTTTGCAGTTGTTAGGACTCATAGATGAATTTGTAAAACCCAGATGAAATATATAAATTATCCTAGTGTGGGAGTTAGTAAATAGTCAGTGGTAATATACATGTTATGTGATCCAGTTATTCAACTTGGATTGTTATCAGTTCAAGTCTGTGATTGGAATTTTTATATTCATTTTAAACTCCTCTGTTCAAGTTATGTCGGAGAAAATTATTGGTGGGACTTATGAACTTGGTACCAATCCTGAATTAGATGGTGGTGTTGTACACCTTTGAGCTTGTTATTATAGTGGAATTACAATTTTTGCACGTTTTTCATTTGTCGTCAACACTTATTTCTCACCTTTTTATAGCCAAAATTTCACCCTCTCGCTATAAGTGTTCGCTGCCTCTTGGTAACTGCAGTTGTTTGCTAGTTTTATGCCATGTATTATACCCTGTGGAAATTGCTTTCAAAAGTTTTTTAAAACGTAGTCAAGTGAATCAGCTTACAACTTCAGGTTTTTTCAAGTATTTCACCTTAGGCGAGAAAGTGGAGTAAAACCATTCTCCAGGCATCTCTTTTAACTCTTTGGTTGCCAAATTGAAATAGAATTCTATCAGCCGCTGTCTCTGTAAGCGTCATGTAACCCAGTTACTAAGTGGGTTGCAAAATGCGTATATGCCAGTGATAGTTGATGCAATTTTCTTAGAAATTGATTATCGGGAACATTTTAACTCAGTTTACCACATTGTTCGGAGATTCTACCCCTGCTGTCCAGAAAAACTTTTCGTGGCCATTGGTCATCTGCCGCCATTCCTTCTGATTTATAATTTCTGCAGCATTTGAATCCATACTTACAACCATTAACGAGTTCAGTGTGGACTATGGAAATGAATACATAGCATTAATTTTTGTTCACAGCTAGCTATCATTTTTTTTTTACGAAAACTCATTGATTAAAACAATAATGTGCTGTGACAGGTTTCGGTAGTTTTTATATAGCCTTGAAATGGTTTGTGAATCATATATGATTTACCTCAACTGTACAAGATACTTTGTTTTGGGCAATGAATTGTGAAACACATTCTTGAGAAGAAATCAGAAAAATTGAAAGGTTCCTATAAGCGATGAATAAAGTAACAGATATCTCAGGTCTTGACAAAAGAACCCAGTATAAAATGCTATTTAGTGCTCATATAGCCCAGCTTGAACAGATTTAATCAACAAAATTGTACTTCTTATATACAAAATCAAAGCAACTTTTCTACCTAGTTTTGTAGAGCGTGAGCAAGAACTGATGCTGTTCATGGGCTATCTAAAACCGCCCCTTCTTTGTTCTCTCTGTCTAATGCCTTATTAAACTGTAGTGATTGCTACAACCAAGATCAATTTTCTGTGTTGGATCATTTTTACCCATGAGCTTTTTTTAATGTCAGCAATATTACAGGTTTGGTTTGGTTGTGGGCTGCCAATTAAAAGTTAATGTAACCAGAAGATTCTCAAGTGCCCTTTCTGTACCCACCACAAATTCAAGTCGATCAACCTCCTTGTGGTGGATTGTTTTGCACACCCATGTGTGATCGCTCACTGAAAAGAATTCATATCTATTTCTGTAAAATCGTTGTCTCTATTTCTCTAACATCTCAGTATTCTGCTGCACTTTTTTCGGCTAGCCAAGGAGTGTTTAGCTACCGGGTACTGATTGCTTGGATTTCCAGAGAGTTCCTGCCGCATATTGTTATGTAATTGAGAGTAATTTTTTAGTGATTGAACAAGACATTGGAGAATCTGATGGTTGTTATCAGTTTTTTGACAGTATATGTTAGGGCACATGGAAAGTCCCCTACACTAAGTTTTTTTATCTCAATCAGTGCAGTACCGTAAATGCTCTGAAATCATTTGAGATTAACTGTACTTCTACGGCCAATGTTATTTTCTGGTACTTTGCATACGGAGTGTGCATTTTCAGTTGCCAATTTATTGGAGTTGATCATATTTCAGCGCCAACAATCATTTCACATCGTATCTTATATATCTCAGTGACTTTAGCATTTCTTTTTGTTGGCCAATCAACTAGTTTCCGTATGGATAATTTCTTCATCCGCTCTCTAAACAAACAGTCTGGCAGTAGACAGCTATCGTCGCCAACTCGTAGTGCTTTAAATGAGTACTCACCAGTCAAAAGTCTCATTTGAATGTTATATTTCGGGCAAAATGATTCAAGCAAGGAAACTCATGAACATTAAGCTTGTGCAAGAAACCATTCGAGCAAGAAAGAAAAGACATCAAAACCTATGTATGTATCTTCTACTAATGCCTAATAGCAGTGCACTCAAATACTAAAACTTCGAGAGCTTTGCTAGGCTTGAACTTTGATGCACTTTTGCATTGCTAAAGTAATGGAAACACCATGATATCTCGTACCATTTGTTTTAATCAATACTTAAGCTATGTGAATGTGTATCAAAGTTTAAACCTCGCAAAAGCTCTTGCGAAGAAATAATATCATTATTATTCAAGTTAATTGCTGAATACTACTATTATTTACTCCCTATTTACCATGAAATAATGAATTTAAAATCTTTCTAAAAGGCATGTGACGGCAGTCAGTAATTCACCATTGCCTGTCGCTGGAGCTGAGTCAAGTAAACACCCTCCTCTCTTTAGTCTTTTGACAATTTCCTGCCTTTCATTTGATCGGTTTATCTTGAAATTTTCTAAAAATTTCTTGAGATTTTCTAAGAAGAGGGCTCAGTGCTTTAACTGATTTCTTTTTTTTGTGCTTTGTTCAGAGATTTTGGTGTCTCTTCGTAAGTTTTTCTCTTGCGAATGTACTCTGAAAAACCTTGGAATCATATGGCCACGAGTTTTAGATAATCGTCTCTGGCTCTACACAATCACAACGTCAATGGTGTTAAAGAAAGAGGAGTTTTAAAAGTTCTGATTTGTACCTTATCAAACATGCATCTTAATTCTTTCAAATCTCAAAACATTGTCATACCTACGTGTTGTTTGAAGTAATTCTGTTGCCTACAGTCAACTCTTGATGTCCCATGAATTATGACGAAGTAATTGGATCGGGTGTTTACATGCCATGTGCGCAATTGATCGATGTGTTCAACTCGCTTTGACAACTGGTTAGGTTTTGCTTTGATAGTGTTTTTGAGGTTGTGGCAGTTGATAAAACATTGGTCTTGATTCTGTCACTCAATAGCTCCGAGACATAGAAAGAACCCACATCAATGACAGTTTGCTATCCGAAAATGCATTTCTGCACTTTTGCAGTTATTTATATTTTTACTAGGTTCTTCAAAAACCGATGCAGAAATTTGCTTAAAAGAATTCTATTACTTGTTTGTTGATGACCCATACCTTTGGTCAAAAAAGGCATTGCCACCACAATGGAACGTGATGTAATACAATCAAACAGCTGCATAACGAACACTGGCTTCACATTGCTATCATAATTTGTTTGAGTAGCAGCTCTCTCAACAGTTAGCACTTTCCCAAGTGTCAAGTTGGCAGAGGATTCTGCGGTACCTAATATTTCAGATATGATAAAGGTTGGTTGATAAATCTCACTGTTCATTGAGACATGGATTTTCCAAGAATTTCTAATTACTGAGAGCAAAGTGGTCTAAAAAAGTCATATGAGTCGGCATTTAAACTAAAAGTTGTTAGCGTTTGTGCTATCTTTTTTACAAGTATGTCTTGGGACTTGAAGAAAATTTCTAAGTTAGTTGACAAACCTTTTGTTCCCTTTGTTGAGTGTCCTTCTTGTGAGGTGGAAGCCTGTGGTGTACTAGATGAGAGAGAATCCAATAATGGGATCTTTAATGAAGCTCGTTCTCTCAAACATTCCAGCTCTTTGCTGTGATTGTCTGTATATCTGTTCAGCTCATAGATCTGCAAATGCAATTCTTTTGTGAACTTCATCCCTAACAAAAAATAGCTCATCAAATTGAAAGTAACTTTGACATAATCTATAGTAATTATACCTATAATTTATGACCGCTATGACTTTTGTCAACAAACATTTTATAAGCGCTCTTGGCTGCTGGTAGACAACAATATATATATTTTTTGCACTTGCCTGAAGCTGCACTTTCGAGGAGCCGCTCTCTCTGATGGACAGTGACCGCCATCATTGAATTCGATAGCTCCACCCTTATGTACCATATACCATTGGCCACGGCCAACCTCAAAGTAGTCAGCAATCCTTTTAAAATGATTTAAAGCTGTTGTTCGATTTTTTTGCAAAAATGATGGTGTGATCAACACATTTTGTCCCATTATTAGAGCTGTAGAAGCTTTGGATTTTTTTGATGTTTTCATCATTTGGGCAACTTTTGCCTTCTGGAGATCGAATGAAGATTCTGCAGTGGGTTGCTTTTTTTGCTCTACAGCCATTCAGAACAAAGCATCGCAAATCACATCATTTGCATGTCTGTTGGTATTCGTCAGATTGTTTTGCCTCAAATGAAAATGACTTTGTTTGTAATTCGGTGCTTACATAACAATGATTTGTTTATAATATTAAATGTATCAGCATAAAAATGTAACATTGTAATAGTAAAACTCGTCTCAATGATGTAATACAACGATCCAAAAAGGAAAGAAACCTTTTGTAAGTAGGTAAACCTTGAAACAGCAGTGACAAAGCTAAAGCAATAATACAAACAAATGCTGCTTTTTTGGTCTAAGCTTGCCTTGAGATTGAATATTATTAGGCTTGGAATTTAAATGTGTGCACGATTGGTCTTCTTCAAAGCGTAATTTTGTTTAATGGGTCATATTACAAAGCGTCATTCATTTTTTACAGTTTGTATGATAGAATTGGCAGCTATTGACAGCTAATTGATTGTTGACAGCTGTCACTCTCATTGCATCTTGGCATATCTGAGCTTATAGATGTGGCGTTCAGCAGCTTCCGCTACAAGTGACCTGCCGGTCACAAGCCTGTTCATTTTAGGAAAATGTACAATGAGGCAGTGAACAGGCATTCCATGCATTGCCCAGTGCTTGCTCTGAGTGGGCTTTCTAAAAAGTCGAATGTACAGGACACCAAATATGAAGGAGAGGTTGTGTACCCTCAATATAGATTTTGGTGTCCTGCTCTGTTCTTTGGCATATGCGTGCTTCTGTAGCTCAACCAAAGTCAGTAACAGATGGTAAATATCTTGTATGTCTGGCCTTGTTTGATAATCACATAAGAAGGTGGTTATGCAAATCAGATTCATTTGGCAGCCTGCTCCTTTCATGCCTCGTTTGTGAACTAAATGCCATAACAAAGCGCATTCCGCTCAATGAGTGAGTTGATATTGCACTGAAAGGTTTTACTTCATGTAACATAAGTCAATGAAGTGAAGTTACTTCCCACAAACTTTGTAGACCAGGGACAATAAGGTTATTCTAAACCAGCATCGTCAGGGCTTTATTTTTAACTTCATTCTTATCAGTTAGGATCTTATCCCGGCTGGTGCAAAAGTATAAAATGATTCAGAATGGTTTTGCAATTCTGCCAAGTTTATAAGGAATTATTTTTTGGTGGTTGTTATGTTTGACATGATTCAAAATGGGCATTTATCAAACTGAGTAAGAAAATCAACTCCGTCTGGCTAAATAGGAAAAGCATGATGCATGCACTAGTCCTACATATTATGATATTTGATCCCAGTGTAGTTTCAGTGCACAATGCTATTAAGAGGGTGTTAGTTTATAAATTACTTACTGCTGAGCTCATCAAATGAAGAGCCGATGGCTTCTTTAACTTTATCATCATTTGTCATTGCTGGCAGCTCTCCAAATATTCCATTGATTACGTTTTTGAGATCACGGAGAATTTCACACATCGCTATGGAATTATCCTCACAGCCTTGTCAGATAATCTTTTGCCCGTGCACAAAAGTGCCGGCGGCCGTTTTATACCTATCACAAAACTTATACATAAAACTGTTGTGGCGGGCAAAAGCGACTGTCTGAAATGTATATTTTATCTGTGAACCAAGTTTATATATTTTAGATGCACTGTTAGCATTTCCCTGAGTTGTGCCGTTTTTTTGTTGTCTTTATAGGTGGGCATGATGCCTCTGGCTAATAGTTCATCATGAGCTCTGTCTGCCTTTAATATTGAATCACAGTTCTCAGTTATGTTTGGCAGATCTCAGTTTCTGTAGTAAAAATATCACATGTCTAGGTAGACAATGTTCCACTTCTATACAATCAAATGGAACAATATTTCCTTCTGTTGCGCTCACTTCCATGTGTTGGTAAGGTTGGCATGGTCTACTCCCTGTTACAAATGATGAAAGTGGCCTGGCTGATTAAACAGACATCTGTTTCCAGTGACCTTATCACTGATTCCACAATTTTATGGTTGAAATGCAACTGCAATCGAACAAAATGGTAATAGCTACCTAAAATTTAATGGTTCCATTTATTCTCACCAGAAATTTCATCACAATTATCCACATTAATAGCAAAAGGGTACTGGGACTGTTGAAAGAAATGCAGCACACTTTCACTGATGCTATCTGCAAGCTCCAAAGTGAATCTGTGGATACTGCGAAACTGAATATATTCGGCATATTTACCCATAGACCTAGTTTTATTACTAGGTCTATGTATTTACTACTCAAACACATGGATTGCTTTTTAAAATTAAACACAATTCAAAATGTTTCCGTGTTTTGCTCAATAAATTTGTGAAGTAATTAGTGTTAGTATTAATAAGTGATGACTCAGTATATTGCTGGTTAACTGCTGACTTTTCAACAAGTCAATAACAGTTTACTGGCGAAAGTATGCAGAAATTGCTCAATCAGACGAGACAGTAAATAATCGGGAATGACAAGAAAAAATTTTCTCAACTCCCTTGTGGACTTGACCCTTACCTCGACTGTGACAAGTGACATGTGACAAGCATTCTGAGGGAAAAAATCAAATCACCGAACTCACCCCAAAAGCTATAACTTGCGTGGACAAAATACATTGCAACATAAAAAACCCATTTGGGTTGCCTATAAACATTAACTCACGGTACTTACAGTAACAAAGCAGAGCCACATATGTTGAAGAAAGACAACTGGTCAATGCATTATTGACTGCTACTTTTTACCTACTTTTTTTAGTTCTATTGTTTTAAACCCCTTTGCTTTTTTGGACAAAAGTTATGATAAATGGAATAGTAGAACTGTTGAAGTGTGGCATTGATCATTTTATCATTTCCGTATTAGAAGTCTTGTATGAGCCAATAATTGGGCACAGCAATGAACCATCAACTATTCTTACCGTTTTGCTAACGCATTTTCAGTATGATTGAGGGAGGCTGAAATCTGTTCAGTGCCACTGATATATCCGCACATTTTTTCAAGAACTGACTAACTTTCTGTTTAGTGACCTCCATAGGGCGACATTTGTTAAACAGAACAACATATGCCAGTGCATCCATGGCCAGTATGCCTGCATCATTCTGCTTGAAATTTCCAATGTAGTGAGCTATTACATGTCTTTCGTCAATGGGAGATGTTGATCCTTACTGTTTGTTTTTAAACTAGCTCTATGTGAAAGCCAACTCTATACTTATCACATAACTCTTATCCTTGGAGCATTAATTATGGCCGTAGGAAGTTAATAGATCAATTAAAAATGGTGCATAATTTTTAATATCACAGCGATGATATCTAGCTTTATTGCATGTAGATACTATCTTTGCTGTTGCAAACAGGTGACCCTTTCCTTTTGTATGAATAACTAATTATTGGTACATTTATCACTAAGCAATTTCAGCCAGCTTTAGGAAGTTTCAAGCAAAACCTTACACAATGTTTCTTCCAAATACTTTTACCTAATAAATAATACATATGGGGATGATTGCCCACTGCGTTTCAAGTGCAACTAAAGGCCTGATTGCGCATTGCTACATTTCTGCTCATAACTTTTCTGTAGCCACTACAAACAGTCCAGAGAAGACTTTGTTTTATGTATTCATATTCTGTATTTGTGAGCCTGACTTTAAGGGTAGTAACAGAGTCACTCATCCCCCCAGTGTCCATGAATATCATTGTGTAATCCAGCTACTAATACTGGTTAGTACGTTTTTGCTCAAGGATATTTGCCATTTATCTTAAACAGAAGGATCCAAGTGCTTAATATAACAGTTGAGGTTCCCAAAACTATTATTTTGTAGCAAACGTTGTTGAGTTCAATAAACTACACTTTGATTCACAGTTCATTCCGTTATTAAGCAAATACATCAATAATCAGAAGAAAAATATTTTTATTCACCAAACAAAAACATACTGTCAACAGGTACAGAAATTATTGTGTGAACAAGCGGAGAAAAATTCTATGTAGTTCATTTTCTAAGACAAAATTTTATCCTTACAAGTGATACAAAAACAAGTACCGAAGAAACTATACACAAAGTGACTTGTGTATATGAGTTTGTGCACACAATACTACAACATACTACTTGTACATGATAAATAAAATACATGCAAGAAAATGTAAGTACGTACATAGAAGTGACTTGTGTACCTGGTATAACATATAGTTAGTACTTGTACAGGATAAATAAAATACATGCAAGAAGGTGTATGTACACATGTAGATCACATGTGTACACAATAT
This sequence comes from Cryptosula pallasiana, assembly GCA_945261195.1. Lineage (NCBI taxonomy): Eukaryota > Metazoa > Bryozoa > Gymnolaemata > Cheilostomatida > Cryptosulidae > Cryptosula > Cryptosula pallasiana. The sequence continues at coordinate 72,848 of CALYOO010000067.1, forward strand.
AAAATCTACTACTTGTACAGGATAAATAAACTACATGCTAGGAAGATGTAATTACACACAGAGAAATGATTTGTGTACATGATATACATTGTACTACTTGTACAGGATAAATAAAATACATGTCAGGAAGATATAAATACATAGAGAAGTGACTTGTGTACATGATTTACAATGTACTACTTATACAGGATAAATAAAATACATTCCAAGACAATATAAGTACACACAGGGAAGTCACATATGTACAGAATGTACTATTTGTACAGGATAAATAGAATATATGCCAGGAAGATATAAAAACATGTGTATACATTATAAAATATACAAATTTTAAGGACTTGAGTGAAAAAAGTCAAATCATCCCATAGCGCATTTTAAAAATACTAGCTTTTCTACATTGGCAGCAGATAAACGACTTCTTTGTCGGCTCACAACAAAGCCGCTTTGGCTAAATAGCCTCTCAACTGGTGCAAGTGTAGCAGGAATGGGTTAGAGTTGTAAGGCCAATGTTTTTAGTCTTAGCATTTTTTTTCCTTGGACCAAAACTTCTAAGAATTACGGTTGAGTGCTGGGAGCCTTAAAAACATTGCCAATTCATCTTCAGCAGTCATTGGTGCATAATTGCTGCTAGTCTTTAGAAGGAACCAGCAAAAAGAGTCATTATCTTGTGCCTCCCGGGGCCCAGACACACTACCTTCAAGGCGCTCATCGTCATCATCATCAGCTCCTCCTGCTTGTGTTAATTCACACAATAAAAGCTCTACAAAGAAGCAACAGAACTACTAGAGAACTCGGTTGACACATTTATGTAAAACAGTCATTTATTGTAACACTCAAAACTTTGCAAGCTCTTGGATGTCGTTAGATGAAACAGTTTGAAAATTAGGTTGAATTGGTAAACTATGTTGTTTTTAAAAACTCCAAAATTCTTAGTTCCTCTTCCAGACTTAACGAAGCTAACCCGACTGAAAGCTTCAAACCACAATCCCTTCAATGTACATATGAAGTAGTATACAAATCTACACCTAGCACTTTGCTACTATTGCAATCCAAATATATAATGGATTTGACAATACGGTAGGTTTCCATATGGCGCAAAATATGTAGCAAAACCAGACACCTGTAGCATAGGTTCCTGTTCAACACTACAAATGTACTGAAGAAATGCTGATCCCCAATTTTGATCCAGCACCGTAGGAAGCAAGTAAACACTGCCTCCAAATATTTTCTACAACATTCATAAACGTCTCGCAACATTAAAACATATTAAAAGTCGCTTAGTCACAAGAACAATGACAGTCGGGTTTTAACTGTGTGAACCAAATGCAGATTGTAGTTTGTGGAAAGGTCGCAATTGAACTTGCGAAAGTCTCTTTAACCAATAGCTCATGGATGAAACAAACTGTAAGAGCATAAAATTACCGATAAATGTCACTTGACCAAAATGGCCACTTGCTCTTCTAAAATCAACCATCGCTGTAGCAATGTCGTTTGCCAAGCAAGCTAGTTTACGAGCATTCGGTTTATCCGAGAGGGATATTTTCGGAGAGTGAGTAGTACCTCGTGGGCCTTCACTTGAACACTCAATTGCTGACATACAGTTTCTGAATATGAGCATTAGCTGCTTCTGTACTACCAACACTTACCAATAGGCTAGCTGAAACAACTAGTTTCTTACCTCAATATCAATTTATTCTAGGAAATTCTCCGAGGCAAATAGACCTTGAACGCGAGATCTCAGTGAAGCTTTAAGATGATTGGCAAACCCTTGTAGATAGACACACGGTTTCATCAATTTTTTCAAAAGAAAGCACTGATGGGAAAACAATTGAAGTTGTCACTTCCTAAGAGCAAATTATTCCAGACTTTTTCAGATGCCCGATTTTTCAAAACATTCAACACCAAGCAGTCGTAAACTAGATGAACAAAAACCACTTGAGTTTAATATAAAGCAGCAAATTGTGCTATAACAGACAGTATCTAAGTTCAAGAACTCAGTTGGGCCAAAACTAAAGTGAAATAGTTGATAGTCTATTACCTTTACACCCGGAGTGGATTGCGTCACCCCCAAAAAAAGTCTGAGGAAAGAAATAAATTCTAGCAACATTCCATGTTCTCGTAGAGAGAGCTTCAGATGCGTTTGATCGCATTAAATCAATGCATTGCTGAGAAGTGTCGATGGTAGACCCACAATCCTTGAAATGTGCAAATACATCAAGTTCCACCTTGTAAAATTTACCTGTGGTATCCCGATATCGCCAAAGATGGCCTCAAAAGCTTTCTGCAACATGTGAAAAAAATTGACACTGCAAGCCAAAGATGAAAACAATTATTTTAGTGTAAGAATGGTTTCTTGAAGAGCTTAAAACACCTGATTACAAGTAAATCCATTTCAAATCAAACATTTCCAATGTAAAATGTTGTCAGAGACCTAATACAGTAACTTTCTATAAAAAAAGACTTGCTAGAGAGATGCAATCAATGCCGACCTGAACACAAATTGTTTCTCAAAGCATAAGAAGTTATATAGTTCTACCATGCTAGATCATGACAATTCAAATATAAAATTTGGTTACGCAATACCGTTAGTAGAATTAAAACAATCTGATACGAAAAAGAAAAATTGCCAAAATTATACACCAGGCAGTCTTTTTTGCAACGACGCTACAAAATGAGATGTTAAAGTTTGAAATTTCTCTGGGATGAAATTTTAAAAGCAGTAACAATAGATGTTTTTAAAGATTAATTGAATCTAAAAAACTCATCGGAGATTAACAGATCCTGGTTTACTTGGGGATCTCCAAGCTTTACCTTCACTGGCTTGTTCTCTTCAGCCATTTTAACTGCAAACCCCATTAGTCCGACTTTTCTGACTATAAATAGTATAGTATTCTTAGCCTGGTCATGTCTCCAGGATGCTGTGTCACTGATCACTCGTCTCCAAGCTATGCTCTATGCCATATTCACTCAATAGCTCGTCAATTTTCGCGAAAGCTACGAGGTTTTCCTAAATGCCTGTGTAGGGACCGTGGTTTAGCATATACAAGATTGATAGCATTCTGGAGTTGTACAAGGAGTTCAACAGCACCCGATGTGCATAAAAGTTTGGTTGCAGCCACGAGGTTTCTCTGAGTCTCTCTAGAACACAAAGCCAGCAATTTCGTTACATTTGTGGTCGATTTTAATGAATGACAGTAGTAAACTGGTTGCTTGCTACTCTTATCTTCACACCAAGTGCGCTAAAGTTCCACCCGCATCTATCAGAAATATACTGTGTCAGTTGGAAGTCTTAATGAGCCAGTAACACAGTATGCAGGGCCGGTATTGACCCCTACCAACCCGGTATGGTGACACAAGGCGGGTCAAAGATGGCTGCCATAGTAGAGGACCTTCGAAACCAGTTATGATCTGCTCTAGGACAGGAACAGGAAATACCTTTCATTGTATCAACGGATATCAAGACCACAAGCTAACCAGAGCCTTGGGATCCTGCAGAGATCTCCAATTGCATAGTAAGAGATAGGACTCCGACTCTAGCCACTTGACTCCTATTTCATTTGATTTTTATTCATTGCATGATCTGTTTGTTATTTAAATATGTAATTTCATTGGTAAATCATTTCGGTTTCTTTTACTCATATGATTTTACACTTATTACCTCCTGCCACCTACCTATGAAAAGGGCTGGAAGTGTTCAGGTTCTTTGCATTCATTTCTCATGTCTTGCCAATAATCCTAGTGGATTGCAACCCTAGGAGTTTCGTTTTTGAGGAATAAGGCCAATATTCAAACCACACGCTGTGTAGTTTGTTTGCGCTGTGTTGTCTAGTTGTCTAACCTAGTTGTCGCTGTCGGGCAGCACAGTGTCCCCTCTGGAAAGAGTAGTGGATATTCGTAGAAACAAGACTGAAATCCATTACACAGTGATATTTACCAAAATTTGTTAGCGCATAAAAACTAGTATTTTTACATCTTCATAATCTCACAAGTCTAATGACTCATGATGACAACTGGTAAATCTAGAGTGTTCTTCAAACTCTTTGTATATATTGATCTCATGGCACGATACTTTGAACCATTTGCACCAACAAATCTGCATTGCCATGGCAGTTTTGCGCTGACCATCACACATGGTTTATATCTTCAATTACCGTAGTATTAGCTTCCAGTGCATTTTTTTTCAATGAATATTACATATCTATAATAGGAAAATCTACAACTTGGCTCAGTATAGTATTGTTGACTATAATGATAACAGTGAGTGTAATCAATCACTCTGAAAGTTGCAAAACGCAGAGAATGGCAAAGTTTTTTGTTATCGGTCACACACTAAATTTTTGGTCCTCCAATCGATATTATGAAATATATCGTAATTTCGACGCGCAAACTACGCAACAACAGAAACGCAGCCATTAAATAGCTATATGATGTATAATAGTGGGCGTGCACTCTGCGTCTAAATTATTTATTCTAGTTCTACCACACTGTAGGGCCAGAAGCATACAATTGTAATTTTCAGCCATGAAATTGCATCATATAGTACATAGTGGCCAAGTTAAACTCATTACACAAGTGATGGCTTTGTATTTGTGCATGTAATAATATCATCCTTTTTCAAATGACTGAAGTTATTTTTGAGAGACAATTGTTAAGCC
>CALYOO010000067.1:77702-103303 GCA_945261195.1 Cryptosula pallasiana
TACTAATTATTATTAATTATCATCATAGTAGTATATATATTATTAATTATAATAATAATAAAATAAATTATTATTATTTTTTTTTCCATTATTACTCTTCATTATAATAAATATACATATTCATGTATGTATATTATTGTTTATTATTATATATGTATCAGAATAATAGAAGTATTTTGTTCTATAATTAATTGCTGGTTGTTTCATACTGTAACTATAGAACTATCAGCAAGCACTAAATGAAAGCTAGCGGCCTATGAAGTAAGTGTAATAAGATAATAAATACCATCATCAGCCATGAAAACATTACTTTTATTTCTTATATAATAATAAGAAACAAAAATGTTTTCATGGCTGATAATTATTATGGAATGATAAATAATAATAATAATTATAATGAAAGTCTCATAAGATTAATTTAGTTATTAGTAGTTGGCCAATTGTTGTTAGTACTTTTATTATTATTATTTATAATAGTATTATTTTTTGTATTATAAATAATTTTGTGATGATTAATTGTTCATAGTATATTCTGTTATTTTTAGTGTATTATCAATAATAATATGTCACATTTCAGCCCATCATTTATTATACTCTTGAAATGATAATTGTTACAATTTGTTTATCAGTCAATGTAATGTAACTGTTTGTGATTTGCTTGATGTTGGTATTTGTTACTATCGCTACTACTGTAAAATATAACCTACTTGTTATTTGTGGAGTGTAACTAATAGCAGCTCTAAAATAACGTTCCATCTCAAGTTTTCTGAGAAATGATCAGTGGCATTTTCATTTGGTATCATTTTAAATAGTGATGATAAAAAAATTCTGGAATGAAAGAGTGATAAACTTCACGCTGTTAGTTGCCTTTGATAATAATCTGCTGTTTGTACACTGCAAATACCACTCCACTACTTGGACCAGATATACGTATATATGTTACCAGCTACTACTATCACTACTACTACTCTTAGCATTCATTGATTGTTGAAAGAAAAATATTTATAACAGTCAATCATTTAGCACCTGGACTAAAAAAAAACCAGTGTGCTGATAACTGCGATTTCAAAAACAATTTTATTGCATGGGGCAACACAATTTATGTGGCTGTTGAGAGATGGTTTGTTGTTCCTGCGTAAATCTGAAGTCACCAATGTAACAGCAAGTGGCCACGCTATGTTGTGCGTTATGTCATTCTTTGCACCTGACCAAAAACTACGACAAGTAAATACATTGAGTTAGAATGTTGAAAACTATTTTTTATTTTCCAGTTAAAATGGTAGTCGGACGAAACAAAGAGAGTCATTGACAATCCAGATCACTGCACCAAGTAAGGTTTTGTGGCTTGGGAATCAAAACTAGCGTTATTGAGACATAGCTCTGCTCTGAAACTACAAAGGTATGTTGAGCTGAATTTATATGCAACTGTTGTCTGATCATTAGTCGAAGCTGTTATCTGCTGAAAATCGATGAAACCTCTTTTTTATAGATGGTTGTACAGTATTACCCAATACTTCTCCTTGATGGCATCAGCTGCACCAAAGCTTTCTTGAATGGCTCCCTGACACAACATGTATAGATTACGTTCATCTCTACCTGTCTTTCTGCAATGATTGCTGAAGAATGTGTCAACCTCCCAGAAACCGTGACCTTTTTGATCAACTCAGTTCACAAGAACAGTTATGCTCAGTGCCAGAAAGTCGTCATAAGACAGTTGCAAATTATAAATTTGATATATCCTATTGTTGTAGTTCCATGAAGAATTTTTTTCAAGTTTAATTTATTTTGGGTGGTAGATACAAGCTGAATGATTTATGCTCTTAGCTATTTACTGGTGTTATAAGAATAAACTATAATTTCAATTAAATTTTTTGTCTGGCTCACTTACAACAGTTCTGCTGTAATATGAGAATTAGTAGAACATCATGTCATGTTCTTACCAAGCAAATTTGTGCTATTATGAAACAAATTTGTGAGCATGTGAGATAAATAATTTGGTTGTATATAAAATTAAAACAGAATAAATTTGCATAAACATGAGTATCACTTACTATGAAGACAATAATTTCTAACTTAGCCTTAAATTTATGTCCCTGGTGTTAATCTACTACTATTGTCATGTTACAAACAAAGTACCAACAATATTATAAATAATTATTATCAAAAATGATTTATTATTTATTTATACACAATAATACTGTTGAATATGGTGGTTATCAATTTTGGTTCAAATATTATATGTAGTATGTGTATTGAGATGCATATAAGAATGCATGATTGTATGTATGTACAGCATTATTAGTATTATCATTTACTAAATAGTACAAATATATAGTAGTAGGTATAGCTGGGTTTTTTAGAACAACTCTTCCATATCAGATGGATGGCTCTGAAAAGTGCCAATTGATTGTGATGATGATAATAATTGAGCAAGGCACCAACAAGTGGCAATGACAACAGCTCAGTCAAAGGGGGCAGATATTCGTTCTTGTGTAGAATTTTGTTCCAGTAGGATATTGGTATCGTCATCAGCATCCCATAGTAATAATTAATCATCGTCACCATCGAATGATGATTTGATTATTTATTATTATTGGTAGTACGTTCACACAACAAGTGATGTCTTCTTGATGAGATTTACAAATTGCAGACTGGTAATAGCTTTGACAATAAAAGCGATCACAGAGCTCAATCTTCTTTTAATAGCTTCTGATGGGCTGTCAACATTGTGCAACCACAGCATAAAAAATAACAACCAAACAAATGCTGTTCTTCATACGCTACTAGTACTATCGTTATTGTATTTCATTGTTGCGCTGATTGGCTGATGATTGATTTGACATACGGCGATTCCACTTTTAACAAGAAAAAGTCGTCTCTGTAAAGTGGTGTCATAACCCCTTTAAAATGTTCCCGATAATCAGTTTCTAAGAAAATTGCATCAATTATTACTGGCATATATGCATTTCTGCAACCCACTTAGTAACTGGATTACATGACGCTTACAGAGACAGCAGCTGATAGAATTCTATTCCAATTTGGCAACCAAAAAGTTAAAAGAGATGCCTGGAGAACGGTTTTACTTCCACTTTCTCGCCTAAGGTGAAATACTGGAAAAAACCTGAAGTTGTAAGCTGATTCACTTGACTGCGTTTTAAAAACCGTTTGAAAACAATTTCCACAGGGTATAATACATGGCATAAAACTAGCAAAGAACTGTAGTTACCAAGAGGCAGCAAACACTTATAGCGAGAGGGTGAAATTTTGGCTATAAAAAGGTGGGAAATAAGTGTTGACGACAAATAAAAAATTGTCATTCCACTATAATAACAAGCTAAAAGGTGTGCAACACCACCATCTAATTCAGGATTGGTACCAATTTGATATGTCCCACCAATAATTTTCTACGACATAACTTGAACAGACGAGTATAAAATGAAATATAAAAATTCCAATCACAGACTTGAACTGATAACAATCCAAGTTGAATAACTGGATCACATAACATGTATATTACCATTGACTATTTACTAACTCCTACACTAGGATAATTTATATATTTCATCTGGGTTTTATAAATTCATCTATGAGTCCTAACAACTGCAAAGTTTTATGCCTTTTCTTACCGGTTGATTTTACAAATCCCTTCAATTAATTTACAATGATTAACACTGTTGAGTATCGAATGTAGATAGGTTGCCCATTATTTTTATAGCAGCTTATTTTTTGTCTCTACATAAAAAATATTACTGGGGAAAAAACTTAATTGCTTTGAGACCTACATCTGTAAAGGTGAATTATCTCTTTGTCATGTTATTACAGGTTTCCAAAGATACTATTGGAGCAAGGATTTAGATAAAGATAAGGACTTGACATATGCCAAGTTTACTCAAGCTTTTCCTTTCTTTTATTTCAGAGAACATCAATCTTAGGTTATTGTTATGCAAATTTGTTCCGTTATAGTTTTTGCTTTTATTATCTCTTTTGATTAAAATTATAAAGTTGATGTTTATCTTTGAATTCAAGTGTTGTCTTCTCTCTCATCAGTGTGAAAGCAGATGCTATATTGAGGTAATATTCAAAATCTGTTCAATTAAATTCAACAATGTGGAATAAACTAATCACTCAAAAGAAAATTTGCGGATAAAAGCGTAAATCAGAATTATCTTAACAATGTATGAAAATGGTAATAAAACAAGATGTTACGAAGTTGATTTTATATATAACTAATAGTTTCTTGTATTTAATTATATACACGTCAAAAAAAATTCTGACGATACATCCATTTGGCACATACATACATATACATACGCACATTACCAACATTACATACATAAATGTATAAAATGTTCATAAAATGTACAATTTTGCACACATAGGAGATTACGATATAACGAAATCATCGACCATACCGTTCACCTTATTTTAACTGTTTTATCTTTTCTTACAACAACCATTATCATGTTGCTATCGTAATTATTGTTTGTATTTTTTTACCACCAATGAATAAAATGATTTATTATCAACAACGACCGCGACAACCGCCCTCGCCATGAAATGCACCACAGTTTGGATGATTCGCTTAGTAATTTGTATAGTTAAACTCTGTACGTTGCTACTTTTCTCACGAGCCCCACCCTTATCAAGCGGAATGTTTCCAAAAAATGAACGTCATGTCATATAGAGACTGTTAACTCTCAAAAGAAGAACATTTGGACAACTTGCGTATCCCCGCAATTTGTTTAGAGAACTGAGGTTAGCAATACGAACCGCCAATAGAATGAAACGTAACTTGTGTGAACCGTCGGTGAGTCTTTAGGACATAAGTCAACTTAAACAAAATGTAGAAACAATGGTTAGATTCAGACACGTGACTGTGTCGAGACATAAACATTGCATGTTGTATTGCTGTTTGCAGAGATTGAGAGAAGAGTAAATTTCTGCCGTGCATGCCTTAGGAAATCGAACCCCTACCAGTTGCAGAGAACTCCTGTACAAGCGTTTCATGTTTGTGAACATGTTTCTGTTGATACAGGATTTACGGTGCCTGCTCATGACATCGAAACTTCACTTAGATTCAGACACATTACATGAGCTAGACACAAACTGTCAACCAAAACTTTAGTGCTACAGGCAATTTTAGATTAGCACATACTATTACTTTTTTCATATAAGCATATTGTACTAAATGAAGTAATATGTTTCATTTATAGCTCATATGTGTTCAAGTGATTTATACTTGTTTTGATCTTTCTTTATTGAAAAAAGGAAAGATGTTGCAAGATGAACAATGTGTATAATATTTGACCTGTGATTCGGTGGTGCTGTTTTGCTTCTGTTACTATATAGTCTAAGTGCTCAGACTCCAAAACGGATGGAGTTAGTGGCGCTCACTATCAAACTCCTATCCTATTCTCCGTCTGAGCAAATACGTGGGGTATGCTTGGGATTGTCCCCTCATTACTGATATTTTTTTCCTTTGTTAATATATATAACTCTTAAGAACGCATATGGTTCACTATGAAATTCAATCCACATACAGAACTGTCTTCTCTCTTTCACATGGAATTGTCGCTTAGTTGCGCAAATTTCGAGGAGCTGAGATATAAGCTGCCAAAGTCATTGGAAGATGACAACTCCAAAAGTGATGAGCAGCGCCCTCTATTTTTTCAACAAAGGGAGGCAACTCTAAACCACTGGGCATAAGTTGTCAAAAACATTTACCTTGACCCCAGTTTACTGCAACCGGAGCCTATTTCTGGTAGCCCTTCATTGATTAGCCATCTTCTTCAAAATAAAAACTCTATTCTATTGGTGTAACTATAATTATTATCTTATTTTCTACTGCCTTCCTTTAAATATTCCATCATGCAGCTGGAGTCATTTCCAACGAACCCTGTATAGGCTGTCAAGCTGTAACTTCATTCATCTGTTTTTTGTACTGATTTACATCATCATCATGGATGGAGCTGGAGTGATTTATTATTTATAATAACACTACACTGACAAACACTGCTGCACCAAGGCCAAGACAACTGACTGACACCTTCTTAGACATGACAAATGGATGTTTAACTATGTGTACTAAGTAAGTGGTTCGATTGGTTACTAACTACTGTAGTAATAGAATAATAATGTTATTATTATCAATCAATCAGTAATCATCATTATTATTATTATTTATTATCGTCATTAATTAATTATATTATTATTATAATTATTATTATTATTATGGATGATCATGATTATTATTATGATTATTACATTAAATAATAGATCAATCAGAAGAATCAATGCCGTAAAATAGTTATAAATAATAATAGATAGTAGTAGATTGGATAATCATCATAATTGATAGTAGTAATAATAATAATAATAACAATAATAATAATAAATAATAATAATAATATTATAATGAATGACAATAATACTAATTATTATTATTACTGTCGATATTATTGTAATATATATATATATTATTTATTAGTAATAATTGTCATGGCACTTACCTATTTATTATTATTCATCCATCCATGTAAAGGATAAATAATGGTGATAATAATTATTATTATTATTTGCGGCTGAATAAATTATTAACATTAATTATTAATGAAATCAAAACCATTATTTATTAAAATTATTATTAGTATTAATAATAATCATCATCATCATAGCATACTAATAATAAGAGTAGTTATTTACAGCAATGTTGTAAAAATTGTGATGTTGTTGTTGTTATCATCACCCCTGTTCTTTAAAAAAAAAACTTTTCTTCAGTATTACAAACTGCGCAGTTACAGTAACTTTAATTATTATTAAGCGCTGTAATAACAATAATTAATAACGATGATTAATTGTGGTGGCAAAGCTATGATCATTTATAATAAATAATATTGATAAATAAATATGGCTATTGTTTTTAGTTGCAGACAGTAAAAAATTACTATGTAAGTAGTATGTAGAATGAAAATAGTAAAAATTAAAGTTTAGTACTGATTAAAACAATTCCCACAAAAAAAATGACAATTAATTAGTTATAAAATTATAATAATAATAATTATTAGGAATATTATTTTTAATTATTATTATTGCACTTATTGCGCTGATTATAGATTCTTTCTAATAATAGTAATTACTATTAGCCAACAAAATTGATAATATTGATAATTTTAATTATTTATTATCAATTAATCAGTGAATAAAAATTAAATTAATTGAATTTATTGTGGCAGTATTGGGCAAATAGCACTGTTTTAAAAATATTTTATCATCATTCTCCAAAATTATTTTCTGGCATTTTTGATCGATTAAATTTACCTGTCAGAGCATAAGTACAGCAGTTCACACAGCTTGACGCAATAAATTGAAAGTAGTTTGATTGGTAATTAATGAAAGGTGCTCATTACATGTTAGGTTAACATTAGCAAGTGTTATTGTTATTTGCCATTGCATTATTCTTATATGCTATGCTATTGGATTTAGATTGCAATAGCATACTCAATTTCATTTACTCTAATCATATTCTCCTGAATCATCGTTGTACATTGCTCAACTTTGCTATATTATAGATGTGGATATATGTGCTGGCTACCCTGTGGATCTATTTTTGTCAAGAAAGATTGAATACTCGACAAATCCTATGCACCAAGAGTTGTTCTTCCCGTGAAATGAGTTGCTCTTTCCGTGGAGTTAAATATGCAGTGCTCCAACATGTGGACTACTGAGGAAATATACAAAGACGAATGAAGACTCTTCACATAGAAGAGCCAGTTGTGATGAATTTGACCCTGAACCATCTATGTACTGAACATGATGACCATGTTCTAATGGATAAGCATAGTATAGCTCTACCTAGTGACCCTATAGAGAGAGATACGCTAATCATTGTGCAGTATAAAACGCACGTGCAACGGCTGTTGGGTTACAAACAAAACTGTTTCCGGTCAAAATTTAACAAAAAACACCATTAAGCCAAAATACTAAGGTTTGCAAAATGAATCATAACTTTTTATTGCAGAATTATATCTCAATAATTCATTGGGGCAAATAAAGAAGACATTCTGCTACAAGCAGTGATATTTAATTGTAAGACAAAATTGCTCTGAATTTCGACTAATGAAGGGTCAAAGTCCAGGGATCCAGGCTGACACCATTATTATTATTACTGTAACTTAGTGCAGATTTTGCTACGGCAAATCTGATTATCCTCCATTGTGAAGTTTTATGATCAGAAATGCTTATAAAACACCTGGAATGTAATAAATAAATAATAATTGAAGCTTCTTAATGAATTGATGGTTGTTGTTAATAATAATTGAAAATTAAAATAAATATGTGAAAGTGACCAATAATAATTATTATTATCCTATCTTATATAATAACATGTAATACAATGTAATACGGCCTATACTTTAAAAACAATTTCAATATTATTTTCATCAGTCATTTAGTAATAAATAATTACATTTTTATTAAATAAATTGCAGTCTTTTATTATTTTTATTATTCATTCAGCACAAACAATACAATTAATTCCGTATTACAACTATTATTTTAAAAAAATGAAATTTACCGGCCATATCAATTTTTCCAGTGTAGTATCTATTAATTATAACAGTAATATTGAATAACAACAGAAAACAAATATTTGCTACTAGATTTCACGGTTTTATTTATTATCGTAAACAAAGCTATTTGTATATATAAACTATAGAGCAGTGCTTCCAAAAGATGTCACGATCAATTAATTAAGTTATCAAAAATACCTAAAGCAAGTTGATTTGTAACGTTTTTCCCACAGTTTTGTGAGAAAATAAAAACTATTTCATTGGAGCACGTACTTCAACCGCAATGATAGCATATATAAACGTGATCGCGTTAATTCAACGTTTGGATCCCTAGCCCATTGCATGTGGCTCATCAACGTATCTCTCTCTACAGGCTCACTAGCTCTACCCGGTGTTCTAATATCTTTGAATGTTTTTGTTAAAAGGGGATTCACTCTGTGTACTGATGTCAACAATGAGTGATTTTTTACCACCACAAGAAATAATTGGTATTTATAATTTGAACTATTGCTATTGCATATAAAAGAATTTTATCTATGTCATGGTATGCCTCACCGACGGGAATATTTTATAATTCTCAACTGTCAGCAATATTTTTATTGGATACCACCCACTGTCCCGCTACAACCAACTACTTTACAAGGCTTTATTCTTCATTTTCACCTCTTACTCTTCATTTGATCTGCAGACATGGCATTTTTGTAGAGCTTCTTATTTTTTTAGCTTTACAATAGAATATACAAAAAAAAACTATATGATTTTGTGTCACATCTAAGTAATATCTGATAGCTGCAAAACCACCAATTGAACTATGGTTTTTGTCTTGTACTTGTGCAGCTCTTTACTTCTCAATTTTCTTATCGCGTATGTTCATTATATCTGTCAGAATACCAAATTTATATAGTAATTACTTTACATGCACTAATTTCGATGTGAGGTTTATTGGAAATTGTGGCAAATTACCTTAAAAAACCATCTGTACTTTTTATTATGAAAATGAATCATTATATTTTTAAGTTATATCACCTGTGTTTATTGTTTTCTAGTGTGTATGTGTGTGTAAAAGCTACTACAGTTAAGGAAAGTAATTAATTAGGCAATTGGAAATGAAATGATGTATATCCATGTCATTTTACACCATCGGCACTCTTCCATTAGAACAAGATAGAACAATAAAAGAAACGTATTTTTTGGAGGTTTAAAAAGATGCATATGTCATTGAAAATACAACAATATACATTTGCATTTCAGTACAAGTATAGTGATAATCAGTGCATTGAGCATAGTGTTGAACCCAGATTTTTTTTCATAATTTATTTTCGTGTGACATCCAAGTGAAGTAGGAGTGCACAAAGCTGTAATGGCCTGTTTACAATGCCATTGCATGCAGCCCTCATTTCTGTGGTGACTGCCTGCCTAGTGAAGGCATGAATAAGTTGTAATAGTTTAATTCTTATACGGTACGGTGAGGTAATTGCGAAATAATATCGAATGTAAGCTACAGAAATGTCAACAGTGACCATTTATGTCAACCTACTTTTATATAGGGATTTGATTTGGTCCATTTTCAAAACGATTTGATTTGAGTCAAAAAATTTTGATTTGCCCCCATCTCTGGATAGAGTAGGGTAACAGTTGTGTAGAACACTTGGCTGAGTGCAGGAGAGTTGAGGATAGGCAGATCTGAGTATAAGATAGTAGATAACTAGCTTGATAGAAGACCAGCAGTACCCACAGCCAAAGCCTGTCTGTATTGTCAAGACAGGCAACCACAGCCACTACTCCCCTACTCTACTTGCTACTAGTTAGGCAACCACTTTTCTACATGTATTTCCTATCATCATGATATTCATCATAACGAATGAAATTACTACTTATCAAAAGAATGATTGACGCCTGTAGTGATAGCAGGCAGTTAAGGGCAGTGCTGTAATTCATCAATGAAAAGGCGATGCACTGCAGCATTGCCAAGAGACTCGGTGTCAGTACATACACACAAAGAGGGTACCCTCTTTGATACACACACTCGCACAACCAATGCTGCAAATAAATCCCATGCTTGACTGATTTGAGCATAGCCCTAGATTCAACTAGATAATGATATTTGTTGCGAGTTTGTAAAATACTTTAAGGCTACGAAATTGAATTCAGTTTGGGGAATACAACTCCAATTTACTGCTAGGGAGATAACTCCAGCTGAATTACGATATTTGCTCAGACGGAGAATAGGAGAGGAGTTTGATAGTGAGCGCCACTAACTCCATCCGTTTTGGAGTCTGAGCACTTAGACTAGTTACTATATAATTACATTGGATTTGATCTAGAATAGACTACATTGAATCAATATTTTAAATCAGTGTGTTATATTCGATGAGGTTGCGTGTAATAAAACACTAGGTTGAATGTTCACACAAATCTCTTACTACTCAGAAAGTTATAATATGGTCACACAATAAAACAATAACTTGAAAGCAGATCAAGTTTAATCATGGAGTTCATAATTCACCATTTACCAACTTCTACTGTATGATAACCTATATATTTTTATTAAGGTTTCAAACTTATCTTATCAATCTTAGCAAATGCAAATTTATCTCTCTTGTCTTCCTTACTAGCTGATTTACCAGCCAAATCAACTAACTTAAAATAATATCTATTTGGGAGTATCTGAAGTGGGTAAGTTGCTCATCATTATGATCACAAATATATTTGTGGCTTTATATAAAAGATAGTACATCACTCTGAAAAGCACACCAATGAAAGTCAGTTTTATCTCACTAGTAAAGGTGGATGCCTGAAACTGCAAGTCAAAAATTTGATTTTATCAATTTTTTTTTGTTCATTTCCATACTTATACAGGTTACCTCACCAAGGTTTAGCAATATATATATATATACGGCAGTTGTGTTTGTGAACACCTGCAACTACCACTAGTACTTTGTTTTGCAACAACAGTACACAAGGCCCAGTCTCTCTCAGAAAATTACGCCGAATTCCACCCTAAAGGCATGCTCTACCCATCATTGTTCTCTGTCGTGATAAGTCGTGTGAAATCAGCTTCTGGACCGTACATAGTTCATTTTAGCCCTGGGTGTTAATACTTCCAGATGCAGAACTCATTAACAAGATCGATTCTTCAGGGATTTCCGCATGCCCACCATCAAGAGTTGCTGCAAGGTGCAGTACCACACGCTTAAGGAGACAGATGTCAGCTATTTAATGCCTGACAGTGAAGAGGATGAACTTACATAACTGTTATTGACACAACCCACACATTCATCTCAGCTTCCATCTGCTGAGGTGATTTCCCCACACATTGTAGTGCTGCTTCAAAAGCAAATCATCCCTGAGCCCATCCCTGATACACATAGTGAGATTATTAATCAAATAAGCTAGTTACAAATCACCATTGATATTGCACCAATGTAAAGTTACAAGTAAAATTGACTGACAGCGTTTTATACAAACACCACTAAGAACCACATAAA
Organism: Cryptosula pallasiana; assembly: GCA_945261195.1. Classification (NCBI taxonomy): domain Eukaryota; kingdom Metazoa; phylum Bryozoa; class Gymnolaemata; order Cheilostomatida; family Cryptosulidae; genus Cryptosula; species Cryptosula pallasiana. The sequence goes on from CALYOO010000067.1 coordinate 89,758, forward strand.
GCCAAACCAAGCAAATGGTGAAAATTTCAATCAGTTTCAAGACAGCGCTACACATTTTACACGACTACATTGGATGACCAGCTTGTCTATATCGGCCCACAATGCCATCGATAGATTCACAGATTATTCCAAGACATGACTCAGAAAATGATGGATCAGGAAGCTTAAAAAGCAGAGTAAAATTTCTATAGCAAAGTAGTATTCGCGATTTATTCTCCCTCATCAACACCAGGTAGAGGCATCATCAGACGAGTTGGTGGAAGAACTGTTTAATTAATTAAAAAGAAAACCGCAGCTGGAATACATAGCCAACTGTCCAATGTCAAGTCTGACAAGTACGAACTCCATCGTCAAACAACTGTCGTTATGCAACATATGACCGCAAGGCTTGCAGGCATAAGATTTGGCAAATATCCAGAGACACTGAAGGAAGCTGAAAGAAAAAAGTGTGTTGGATTGACCTATGACACATTTGAGTTATGTACTTGGAAAATTCTCTTGAAAAGGTACAAATGGTAGGGGAAGGCTTACTTCAAGGAGACAATTTAAAAAAGTCTTACTACAGCTTTGCTGTATGACAGCAACCTCAAGGATAATCCTAACAGTATCATGCTTACACATCTGTCCAAAGACACTGTTTTAATGGATCATCTGTGGTGTCTCTTACTGAAAAGATGTTTTTGTTGAGCGAAAATCCCTTCATAATATATAAGGATTATGTCGCAAAGAAAAACTTCTCCACGTTGTCTTTCAACACAATATGTACCGGCTACCAAAATTGATGTACATTTTCTTGGGAAACCCATGGTCTATTGTTGTATGTATATAAACTGTTTCAACATGTCTGTGTAACTGGATCTGTTACTTTGGTAATGTCAGCACATGTTACCGTGTCTGAGGGCTCTCCTACAGCTACCAACATTTGCTCTCAACACTGTATGTACCAGCTACAAAAAAGCATAGTACATTTTTTTTAAACTCAGTGTATTGTTGTATGTCTATACATGGCTCCTAAAACACTTTTAACTGGTCTTTGTATAGCTGGATCTGTTCCTTCAGTAGTGCTAGCCCAAGTCACCCTACCTGAGGACTCTTCCCCTTCTGCCAGTATAATTATAGCGCAACGCCTGTCTATTGGGTTTCAATTCAGTAATAATATATATTTATATTCATGGAAGTTCTCAGACCTGAGTGGCAACATTGATAATTTAGGTAAAAATGAGGGCTAACCATTCAGATTTAAATTTGAAGCTGATGTCCCTACTAGATATAGTAATTATTGTCATATATTACCGTGTATAACTGTTTAATATAATTATATCGGTAATAATAGAAATACTAACAATATAAAAACTACTTATTCCTACTAATAACAATAATTACATTAAAATTTGTCGCCAGCTCTACATGTTTATTTTTACAAGGTACACATTACTATGCAAACCTTTGATCAAGCGAAACCAATTCAATCGACAACATACTAATGGCTGTAACACATTATTAATAAATAATGATTTATAGTTAATTTTAGCGAATGGATTTAGCACAACTTACACTCGGGTTTATGAAGAAAGAGTGTGCAATACAGGCAGTTATTTGCTACCCTTTTCGGAGCGTGATTGCTTGGCTCAGATTTTAACACGAAAATCAATCAGTCATTTACTCCTTAATACCGTTTGATTAAATTCACAAGGTTAACTACACTGCATTCAAACCAAACTCAAGCAGGTAGAGGCTCGCTCAGGTTACTTCTGAACGCGGCTTGTTTAAAAAAAAATGCCTAAAAACGATTTACTGATTTATTTACAACACCTCATTCACCCGGCGGATCGGCCAAATATGATCATTATTTTTCTCCACAAAAAGACAAATATGAATTGAGAAGTTTTTTAAGTAATAAACATGAAACGGGAGATTTTATACATTTTACCGTGACCAAGATTGTGGGAGACAACGAATCAGGCTTGAAAACTATATTTACGTAACAGGGGCACGTTTTCAATTTAAACTGGGATTGCAAAAGCTCAATTACGTCTTCTCTCAAAACTATAAAAAAATCTCTAATTTCTCAAAAAAAATTGGGGAACAAAGTTCAGTTTCTCATTTGTATATTGGCATCAGCAGTAACCCTTCTGTGAATGTGTTACAGGGTAGTTTGACCGCGAAAGTGTAAAGTTTTTGTCATTTGTCGATCCGCAAATGGTGCATGTCATCAATTCAGCCGGTTTTCTTTTCTATCGGCAATAAACGTATAGAGAAAACTTGAAAGCATTCTCGTGATCATATACATTTTTTCACACAAAAGTCAGTTTGATGGGATAACAAATTTCTCTAGAACTTAGTTACGTCATCGATTTTATTCGTGATAAACTGTTCTGCACAACCTTTAAGCAAGGTGTTCAGTTTATATTGATGTGGTTGTGGAAGAGCAGGTGGCAGGTTTCAGCTGAAGGAGGCTCAGCTTTTGCCATGTATGACTCTAATTCGGATGAGGAACTTTCGGGTATGGTTGGACGAGTGGTTTAATTCAAAATAGCTCTGGTTATTTTTCTAACGTTGTGTTTTAAGATTAGCATTAAATGTTGCAGACAGTGAAGGAAGAGGTGATAGAGCCACAAATTTTCAATGGCGGTTGTAGAACGGTAAGTAAATTGGAGAATAATGAACATGAGTGAACAGCTTAATCAATGGTCAAATGTAACCTCTTTTTTGTTCTAAATAGTCTTGGTAAAAGTTTTCAGTGGGAGTTTCAATTCCGACAAAAGAGACCAGGCATATGCGCAAGGACTATTGTGTGTATTGCCAGAAGGCATTTACATCCAGGATATTGAAGCACTTGGTTAGTTCTGATCTGAATGAAAGAGAAATGAAAGAGGTTTTACTCAAGTCGGATGATGATAAATCCAATGCTGTGTAAAGGCTGCAGTGTCTAAGCACCTACCACCGAAACAGGAAGGTAGTAATAATTTTTATATGTCTCATTCTCTGTATGTTAGCAAGCAATCCTCTGACTTACTAAGCTATTTGTTCATATATTCACTGTGCTACTCCACCATCAGGTAATGTGATACGGCCAACTAAATTCTGTTTTGGTTTCCAGACCGACTATTACAGACAAGTGGCCAAAACGCTAATTAGCAAGGTCGGTCACATTAATCAGTGGTGGAGTGAGAACGAAAGACAGTTTTCGATGCTGCAAAGAGTTGCACAAAAATATTTCGGTGTAAATTCCACTTCCGTAGCCTCAGAGCAATTATTCAGTATGGCAGGGAATATTTCAACAAAAAAGCGTAATTGATTAAATCCTAGCAATGTTGAAATGTTAACATGCCTTGTGTACAATCTTCAAAAAAACTCAATAATGTTTGGTTAGTGAATATCTGGTATACAATCTGACTCAGATGCTGTTAGGCATAATATGGTGAGTACTGATTCTTTATAAAGAAATAACTTTGTTTTGCTTTACTTTGATACATTTAACTGGCTGGTTGCTAACCGTTAGACCTGCTGTTGTGCTGTTTGCACTGCTCAGTGATGATATTTTGTTCTATCTCTTCTATCAGGAGAACAACCTGAGATGATATTTGCTGCTAGTTAATATCTTAATCTGACAAGGACACAAATCTAGTTTATCTGGGCTAATAAACTAGATACGCGCCCTTGGCAGATGAAGATAATGACTAACAGCAAAAATCACCTCAGGTTGTTCTCTCGAAAGAAGAGAGAGAAAAAATTTCCTCACTGAGCGGTGCAAGGAACACGACAGCAGCTCTAATGGTACATGATATCCACTTCATTGTCAAACCAAAATATATAACTATTTTGTTGCCCATGCGATTCCATTAAGCATTATCACTTTATAAAGTATACTTCTCCCATTTCTTGTTCGTCATACTTTTATCGTAGAAATTGCCTTGATAGATGCTGCAATGTCTGTTTAAAGTTATAGCTCTACATTTTTGTGTAAGAAACAATCTGGTTTTCTGTGGCAGTGGTGTAGAATGTTTGTTGGCTAATTTCGTCTAGCTGTATATCTCTTACTGGTACCTCCTGTAAAATTGCAACAGTTGTATGCAATGTATCATATGTGTGGCATGGTTGCTTACGATTCAGACAAGATGTTACTAGTACAGCAAAGTCAAATCGATGGTCTGCATGCATGCGCCATCTGGAGGACTGCAGGATGAGGGCGTAGAAAGTCTGTCACCATATTTTATCGTGCTTTTGTATGTACATAAAGAAAATAACCCATTTCGCCTTAGATAGCTGACCCAAGGAGATTGGGTGAGTTTTGCCATCCTGGTCGGTTGTTAACTCAACATATAGTGTGCATATCAATACATACCATAACCATAGGAATGAAGGTCAAACCATTTTCATTCGGTGAGCCAAGTAGGTAGTGCTGAACTTGAGCTGCCTGCAGGTGTATATTGACTGGCTGTTATTTATTAGGCAGGGGTTGTTGCACCAATGTGTTGCATAATTTTGTATTAGGGAATTTTTCAAGTCTGTAGTTTTATTTACCGATTAGGGCAACTCTGAAAAACAACACCATCTGCTCCATCCGTAATGATTGGTAGTTGGATATATCGATGACATAACTACTTCCTTTTTTGATGATAAATATTTTACATGCACTTGCTATCCCTATTCCAGATGCAAATGTAATTTTTTATATGAATTTTAATGAAGCTAGCTATCGCAAAATAACAACGGATGAGTGGTTAAGCGTCACTCAGTTTCATTTCACTTTAATATAACAAAAATAAGGCATACATCATCAGCTGTGGAACTAAAACTAAGTGGTTAAGCGTCACTCAGTTTCATTTCACTTTAATATAACAAAAATAAGGCATACATCATCAGCTGTGGAACTAAAACTAAGTGGTTTTGGTGCTCAGGGTTCTGTTTTCAAAACTCGTTTTCTCAGCAACTATCACGGTGAGACAAAAAAATGTAACATTATTGTGACTACAACATATCACTTTACACAATGATGTAAGTTTTAATGCCCGAAGTCTGAATAGAAAAATCGATCTATACTAGCTACATAATTAAGAATTATAATAACCACAAACAATACTTGTTATTATTATTATTATTATTATTAGTAATATATGAGCAGATCTCCCTACCAAGTGTTTTTTTGTGGATTTGATCTTGGAGTTGAGACAATGGGTTACGGCGTTGGATGAATTCGCCGAGTTTATATTGTATTTCATTTGAGGGGTACTTGAGTGGCATTTGAATGGCATTTAAGTGGCATTCGAGTTTTGATTATTTTTTTACTTGATTTGAACTCATATGGCATCTAGATTTTGAATGTATGGCATTTGAGTTTTGATAATTTTTTTACATAACTCGAACTCATATGGCATCTTGAGAGAAAGGAGAGAGGAAAAGAGGAGAGAGAGGAGAGAGGAGATACATCTACATTGAATAAATACATTGATTAAAAATGAAACAATATGTGAATATATACATTTATTGTATAATAAGTAGGGATACATAAAGAGAACATATTAAATATTGTAAGCTTGAAATAGTTCCAATATCATTTCAAATGAAAAAATGGATGATGAGAGATTTTCATCCGTTTGTATGTATCTACATATATCTGATTGAAAATGATATAATAATTCAGTAGTCCATTGTATTGAAATCAATTTTTGAGTGAGCTCTTTATTCCACACTTTTCTTTGAATTTTCTTTAAGTAATCATTAATACTGACAGTTTTTGACATTTTTACAACTGTTTGAAAATTGTTTTTAGTCATAAGCTTAAATATTTCTACTGAATTGTCAACGTATTTATGCGTAGTGTATGGTCGGTATTGTATCGGTGAAAGTTCTCCATGTAAAGAAGCTACAGTTAGCAAATGCTGTGTCATACATAATAATATAGCTTGTAATGTCAAGCGATATCCAATCTTTTCCTGTACTTCAACATTTTCTTTAATATAGCTATGATATATCTTTGGAAGGTAGTCTTTGATTGTGTATCTTTTTGAACTCATAATGAACTAAAATAAAATGTTAAGTATTAGTATATGATGATTAAACAGTGTTGTAAAATAATTACATTTTAACTTTTATTAAGTAATTTTTCTATTAATTCTTACCTTATCACCAAGAAATCAGCTGTAGTAGTTGATGAAATCAGTTGTAGCAGTTGATGAATCAGTTGTAGTAGTTGATGAAATCAGCTGTAGTAGTCGATGTTTTATTGCTGGAGAGAATGATTTCTATGCAGAGAGAGCTGTTCTTATATAGTATAAGCCACTCCTACTCATTTAGCTTATAGCCATTAAAAACACTCACGCGAAAACTCTATCAGAATAGTGTTATTCGCGTGAAATATCCCTGTTTTATTCGCGTGAAAATAAAAAATTTCATTCCCGCGAAAGCAACGGTTTCCATTCGCGTGAAAATAAAGTATATATTCCCGCGAAAGCATTGGTTTGTATTCGCGTGAAAATAAAATTTTTATTCCCGCGAAAGCAATGGTTTCCATTCGCGTGAAAATAAAATTATTTATTCCCGCGAAAACATTGGTTTGTATTCGCGTGAAAATAAAATGTTTATTCCCGCGAAAGCATTGGTTTGTATTCGCGTGAAAATAAATTATTTATTCCCGCGAAAACATTGATTTGTATTCGCGTGAAAATAAATTATTTATTCCCGCGAAAACATTGGTTTATATTCGCGTGAAAATAAAAATGTTTGTTCCCGCGAAAGCAACGGTTTACATTCGTGTGAAAATAATTTATTTATTCCCGCGAAAACATTGGTTTGTATTCGCGTGAAAATAAAATGTTTATTCCCGCGAAAGCAACGGTTTCCATTCGTGTGAAAATAAATTATTTATTCCCGCGAAAACATTGGTTTGTATTCGCGTGAAAATAAAATGTTTATTCCCGCGAAAGCAACGGTTTCCATTCGCGTGAAAATAAATTATTTATTCCCGCGAAAACATTGGTTTCTATTCGCGTGAAAATAAAATGTTTATTCCCGCGAAAGCAACGGTTTCCATTCGCGTGAAAATAAATTATTTATTCCCGCGAAAACATTGGTTTGTATTCGCGTGAAAATAAAATATTTATTCCCGCGAAAGCAACGGTTTGTATTCGCGTGAAAATAAAGTATTCATTCCCGCGAAAGCAACAGTTTCCATTCGCGTGAAAATAAAATGTTTATTCCCGCGAAAGCATTGGTTTGTATTCGCGTGAAAATAATTTATTTATTCCCGCGAAAACATTGGTTTGTATTCGCGTGAAAATAAAATGTTTATTCCCGCGAAAGCAACGGTTTCCATTCGTGTGAAAATAAATTATTTATTCCCGCGAAAACATTGGTTTGTATTCGCGTGAAAATAAAATGTTTATTCCCGCGAAAGCAACGGTTTCCATTCGCGTGAAAATAAATTATTTATTCCCGCGAAAACATTGGTTTCTATTCGCGTGAAAATAAAATGTTTATTCCCGCGAAAGCAACGGTTTCCATTCGCGTGAAAATAAATTATTTATTCCCGCGAAAACATTGGTTTGTATTCGCGTGAAAATAAAATATTTATTCCCGCGAAAGCAACGGTTTGTATTCGCGTGAAAATAAAGTATTCATTCCCGCGAAAGCAACAGTTTCCATTCGCGTGAAAATTAAATGTTTATTCCCGCGAAAGCATTGGTTTGTATTCGCGTGAAAATAAAATATTTATTCCCGCGAAAGCAACGGTTTGTATTCGCGTGAAAATAAAGTATTCATTCCCGCGAAAGCAACAGTTTCCATTCGCGTGAAAATTAAATGTTTATTCCCGCGAAAGCATTGGTTTGTATTCGCGTGAAAATAAAATATTTATTCCCGCGAAAGCATTGGGTTGTATTCGCGTGAAAAAATGTTGATTCATAGGATTTAATCAGTGCAACTTTACCTGTTTAAGAGCCACTGTTTTCACACAGAAAGCATCCAGTTCTACAACGACTAGCGGAGAAGCAACATCTACTAAATCTTTCATTGCAACAACTAGGAGCTCATCTTCTTTATAAAGGTAAGAGTAAAAATATTTATTTTTTGTTAGCTAACGCTACTAGCTGAAGGTTTATGACCTTTATGATCTTTTAAAATTAATTACGAAAAATTAAACAAAATGTTTTGTTTTTTTAGAATGAATACTCAAGACGAAGGAAGTCAACCGATGAATGAAGAAGCAGGATCCCAGCAAACCCTTTCCCCATCACCTTCTCCTATCTTTGATATGGCAGAAAGTCAATTGGTGGTTGATGAACCAGAATCCCAACAAGATTTTACTTCATTCACATCTCCTACTAACAAGCTGTCTTCAAAAAGAACATCGATGAGGAAACGATCTTTTATTGATTTGACAAAAGATGAGAATGAAACTGGCTCGAAGTGCAAAAAAACTAGTTTTGACGGGATGTTGGAGATGAAACGCTTTTTCGTCACACCAGAATACCCTTTCAAGATGCTGGAAGTAATGAACTAACCACTCTCACCTACAAGAGCGCTGGGGTTAATAAACTCTCTCTCTCCAGATAGTCTAGAAAAACTTGAAGAATCCATGGAAATCCGAGAACTACCAGTACCAACAGTTATGGAGGTGTTGTCTGTTGAATTTCGTGATGAATCAAAGTGCACCATGATTTACAACTACCGAAAGGATAAGAAGATAACTCGGGTGAAGAGTGATGTTTCAACCGAAATAGGACTGCTTGTTAATAAAGCTAAGCAAACACGTCTAATTGTTTTAATTTATATGGGAGAAGGAAAGACAGGAGATGCGATTTTTCGTGCTGCTGAATCTCATGGATGTAATCGAAAGATCAACGATCCATTCAACTCATTGTATGGCAAGAGTTTGAGACAAATACAGGCTTATTTCAGTGTTGCTCACCTACACGATTTTCCGACAGGAAGTGTTATAGCTTATGAGAATCCTGGAATGCTAAGAAAATGTGATACTCGTTTGGAACAAGACTGCTGATGTTATAGTGGCTAATTACAGATGTATGGTGAAAGGAGAGCTATTGATTGGAGATCTTAGCATCCCTGCTCAAATAGCTTCATCTGTGGTGGCGGAAAAAAGTGGTGTAATCGTATTCAGAGGACTGAAACAAAATACGAACAACATGACTTCCTACGACATCATTCTACTCTCAGCTCTTCAAGCTTTCATTCAAGTCTCAGAACTGTTTGATACTTCGCTGCAGCACACCTGTCTCTCCTACTTTGATAAAAATGAAAAAGAGAATTGTCCAGAACAGCATATCAGAGTCTTAATCGATAACACAAAGGATGTGACTCGTCTTCTATGATGGTAAGTTTCATATCTATTTAAAGAAAGATCTGAAGTATTTTTGTAAAATTAATTCATATAACTATGTATGATAGAGTCATTAGTTACTATGTCTTTTAGATATAACTAAAGAGCGCTCCTGAGGAAGAAAATGAGAAGATCTTATTTACTTCTTGCTTGAAACATTACAAAATAATAGTTTTTATAGGTTCTGTAGTGTTTAGCACAAATAATGAGATAAGTTGTATTTTATTCATTATATTTGTTATATCAAATAAAAATCAATTATAATAATTTATTTTAACAATTTACTTAGTAAATTAGTTCCTTGTATAATGTACACCATCTATTCCTTCTACTGTATTATCTTCTATGAACTCGAAGTTAGGATAGGTCTGTATGATAAATCTCCGTATTGAGTGATCTCTCATCTCACTATCTCCTATGTCTCACAACTTCTAACAATTTCATCCATACTCCATCCTCTACTTCTCAGTAAACAAAAGTATACACAATAGTCGCCACATACAGTTGACAAAAAACTTTGTAGTTGTGTTTCATTACTTCGTATTGTTTCATATCCTCCATGAATACTTAGTATTTCATTTACATCCGGATAAAAGGAAACAGAACGTCCAAACATGTCAAAAAAAATCCACCTCTGAATCATTAGGCGTACACAGCCAACCAATGCTCTCCGGGTTGATGAGAATAATGGGTGTTGAATACGAAACATCCTGTTGGAAAATTGCAAATTTGCTTCCAAAACTGTTCTCTAGCTCCAACATGAATCCCTACGCTTTGACATAAAACGTCTGAAGATAAGATCGATCGAATTTGTATGGTATTCATCTGTAACTTTCTGTTTAAAGCACTGCGTCGCCTCCGATAGTTAATTGAAGAATGCTATCCATCTCCAACACACCGTCTTTTACAAAGTATGCTACCAGGGATAATCCATCCGTCGTGTTAGCGCTAAAACGAATTTCCACACTTGTTGTGACATTTTTCATAGAGTGAAAACCTTCTTTAAGAAAATCACCAGTCAAATCAAATCCATAAAGTGTGTAGTACCATCAAGGTATTGTTCTTTCGTAATACCAAGACTATCGCCTTCAAGCAAAGTTCCGGTGAGGTAGCGTGTAGAAACTGATGATATTCTCTTCCAAAAATTCCTCTAGCATAATTTGGTTCAAATCTCCCTCCAATTGGACAATCACCAACTCTCAATACAATACTATCAACACTAGCATGCTGCATTCTATATGGATTCAAGGCGAAACGTCCGTTCATTGCGTTGTGATTAACTAAACCTAAATAAATTTGTTTAGGTTTTTGTTTGTTTTCTTCCAAAGTGATGTCGATCTGCGCAACACCAGCACGAATTCCATATAGTTTTATCCGTTTTCGATCAACAGGATAAATGTAGTTGTGGCCTTCCAATGCCAAACTGAGTTGGGAGTTTTGTATTGTAGGATTCACCTTAACTTTACAAAGATGAAGTTCAAATTTATCAATTCTAATCTTTGCCCCTCCTGCAGGCACCTCATCTGCAGCAAACAAAGCTAGTTTGGCAGAGGCGCGCTCAAAACTCCAGCTGCATAGTAGGACCTGGTATTATTAGTTTTTTCTGCTGAAATAATGCGAGATGAGGTTTTCCAGTTAATTCTATTGTCTTTCCACCTATGATTAGAGCTCTCCTCTTTTTCTTATCAGCGGTTTTGTGATCAGCACCGTCTTTGCTAGTTGAATCAATCATACAACCATCCTTCCATCTTACCTTGATATTTCTTTCTTTCTGCACTGTTTTCGAGTAGTTGTGAAAAGTAGGAGCGTAAACCGTAGTTGTTAGCGTATTCAACGGTGGTTCCTTCTATCGACATTTTCAACTCACTGAATAATGCATGCATTGAATCCCCCATCCACACAACTGCATCATCATCATCACCTGTAATATTGGTTCCATCATCTTGAACAACTGTGGCTTCAACTTGCAGAAACGAGTTGTAAAGATCTGTGTAATGTTCAGTGCTCCCTGACAAGGTTAACTCAATACTACCATAAGGATCTAACCTATCAGGTCTGATGACAACATATTCCGATCTTTCTACCGATATGTTTGTTGGTTCCGTAGCAAATACATCCAACGTTGGATTTATGTTGTAGGAAGAACCTTCCAACTTATTACCTGTTGTTCCATTTAGGCTAGCCATCTTTTGCGAGTGATGAATGCTTGAAGCGTTACCGCTTAATGAATATAGATATCAAGCTCAGCTGTCTTTATACCGGATTCTACTGCTATTAAAATATACCACGATTACCAACACCTCTCCTCTTCTTTCCACCTCTTGTTTTTCTCCTTTTCATTCTATCTGGACGGACTGCATTGAGCACATCTCCCCCCAGATCATTCAACTCTGCCAATCCCCTCTTCTTTGCTGACGCTGCAAAACTTTGACCATCGATGACATCACGCGCTACATTTCCACCTACAGACAATGCTCTTTTCCCCAAACTAATTGCTCCTCTTTTCAGCATTGGTGCTGCAGATTTAAGTAAACTTGAAAAAATACTACCAAGTCCATTTCCTCTCATATTAGGCATCACTCGTCGTCCACTATACACTCCAATTCCATTTCCAGCTTGCATCTTGTAGTACTCATCAAAAAAATCTTTTGAATCCTCAGGGGTGTATCGTACCAAACTCATTATAATTCTTTCTCTCTATAGTGAACTGTCAACACAACCTTTCCACCATCAAATGGTATTCGTTGACCGTCGTCACTCGTTATAAGTACTTTAATCATATCACTATTTAGTGATGAAGCGTCAACATAGTGAGGATTTTTAAATTCTTGATACACAACACTATTCTTCTTTCCTTGAACTGGAACTACTCTCAATAAAGGTACATTCGTATCTCCTACCATTCTATTATCAACAATGTTGGAATAAACATACAGGGATGTTAAACCGGAATTTATATCAGGGGGTGTGATATTATTGTATCTACCACGAGGGTATGTAGTTTTTGATTCAAATCCAAAAATATATGCTATATCTTTGGAAAAGCTTATGGCAGTATCAGGATCACTGTTAGTTAGTAAAGCGGTGTTGGTGATCTTATTGTAGGAGATGGTGAATTTCTTGTCTAAATCCATTTCATTCATTCTCTTTCGTATAATCTCCTCCAACTCCTCTATACTATCATATCTTCCATTACCGATTAGGATGAAGGACTTTTCGCTTTTACCGGAGACATTAGTCTTTTCTAGATATATTTTCCCTTCGGGTAACATTTTTCCAATTATTAGAATAAGTCATATCTAGCAGAGCTACCTCCCATTTACCGCCATTGATAACCAAATATTTATACAGTCTCACTGTAAATTCGGAATTGTTATTATCAGGAAACTCTTCACCACTAGAGTTTGAGGGTAAAGTTATCAGCATCGACATTTTCCCAACGCTATGATGATTATATCAAGCGTTGTTTCCTTATAAACTATTCATCTACCCAGTCATTGAACTTTTCTCCATAACCTAACCACTTATCCAGAATCTGTCTTTTACCTCTTCTCATTCTTCTTCCCAGTAGTCTTTTCAATTCTGAAAATCGTGGGTTTTTTTTACTTTTTGCAACTCTTTTTCGTAAAAGGGTACCATCGATCATCTCCTCAGCTAAATCTTTCACCCTATATACAACAGGTTTTTCATCAATAAGTACATCGGTGATTATAAAAATCTCAATCGTCCAATTCGGGGTGTATCCTCTTTCAAACGCTCCTCTTGCCTTACTTATTCTCACATAATCCCCAACTTTTAGTTTTGCTTCTTGAGTTTACCCTATGTTCACCTCCTTCATACACACGATTCCATACAAGTTCTTGATTTTGAAAATTCACATCATTTGGTCTCATACCTATAGCACCATGAATTGTGTTGTTGTATGCATTAACCATTTCTGGTAAAACATCAATGTATCTATCGTCATCTTTATATGTCAAATATCTATATATCTTCTCTTTTAAAGTTCTGTTAAAACGCTCCACCATCGATGCCTTTATCGTTTCATTTTCGGTTGTAAAGCGCTTTGATCTTTTTTTCCGCCAGCAGAGTCTTGACATTGACGTTGTCAAACTCTTTACCTTTATCAGATTGTAAAGCTTTATAGTTTTCCCCTTCTAGTATTCTTCTCATCCTCTTGCTACTACCGGTCCTGATTTGTTGATGAGC
>CALYOO010000067.1:103503-148368 GCA_945261195.1 Cryptosula pallasiana
ATACACACATTGGCACCTATAAAAATGCTTTTGTGGTTATTTCAGTTCTGATCAAACAGGGCCTCAAATTGTACTACTGTCCCATTGGCACGAATGTAATTATGATCTTTTATTACATTACAGCAGTCATGTGATAGCCCACTCACCTTTCAAACATTCTCTGTGGGCATTCTCGTCGTGATCAATAATGGCCAAATGAATCCTTCCTGTGTAGCTTGCAGGGACGAAGTCTATCCTTTAGACACATATGTTAGAAGCATGGAGTGGAAATTCTCCAGCTTTCCAGTGTGTTGACCATGGGTTGTCATGCTCAGCTGCTTGAGAAAATGTCCACTATGCAGGTGCTCCATCAAAACCTGATGTGCTGGGTCACCGGGTTCTAAATATGGCAGAGAGTCATGCTCCTCACTAAAATGAGAACCATGACATTTTATCATTATAACAGACATACACACCAGCTTCCACGCTGATCGTTCTCATGATGATACTACTGAAACTGCCAATGCCCAGTTTGGTGTGCTGAATAATACGACCTGTCTGTCAACAGGCCCGTTGAGAACTGCCATGCATTGAGGATGAAACTCAAACAATCTACCCCACACGCATTTGCCCTACTTCACAACACAAAAAAATACTTTTTCTGAAATTTAGTGATAAAATTCTGAGGTATAAATAAAAATGGGACATTGTTGTTGAATTGATATCTAATATTGTATAATATATAAGAAAATCTAATAATAAACACATATATTTGTTTTTTTAAATATTATTATATCTGCCTGTAGGCTACTTCAATAAAAGTAATAAAGGCCAAAATTGCACTCCACATTACAAAAGGATAAAAAATGCCATGCAGTAGGGTAACAACAAAATTGTCTCCCCTTTGGAATCAGCAGGTCTGTCAGTGCATTCCAGAAATAATAATTCTGCACTAGTAGAATTAGAAACAGCGTTTGTCAGTGAGCTATGATGAACAATTAATAAAGTAACATTATTTATTAGCAACTAATAACATGTGTTATTATCAGTCTAATAAATAAAAATTATTTCATAACATTGATTTTTCATCTATTGTTGCACAACTATTAATAACTATTATTATTGCTAACAACAATAATAATAGTGGTAACTTTATTATTGTTTTAGCTAGTTATTCATTGTTAGTTATTACTATGGTTATGAAACTTTCCCTACAAAAAATCTGCAATATATTTATGTAATAATAATAATTATAATAATAATGTTTCTTGAAACAAAAAGGTGTAATTAATTATTATTACTGCAGTAATTCTGAAAATTATTATATTATTATAATAATTATTATTATTAAATTATTAATAATTAAATGAAAATAATAATTTATTAATAATTAATAATATTAATTAAACATAAATAAAATATTATTATTTAGATTTATAAGTTATATTATTATATTATTATGGTAGCAGTCGACTAACTAAAAAACAACCTCATCATCATGATCTGATAATTATTATTATATTATTACTACTCATTAATTAATTATGGTTATTTTTATTATTAGTAGTAGTAGTACTACTACCAGTAGAGTAGTAGTAGTGTGCAGGATTTCACTGTGGGGGTGTGAGTGGTAGCTCGGCCTACCTGCACAACCTCCCGAACTGTAATGGCAACTGTGTCTTGTATGCTAGCGATACAACCCTTCCACAGGTCGACTTAGTATACTGGAGAATGGTGGTCGACCATCTCAGTAACTAGTGAGCTGCCGGTTGCGTTAGCTGTTGTTTTGTGCGTGCAATGAGTTCAAACTTTGAAGGGCGAACTAGTTGAACTAGATTCGGCCAGCAGAGGTTCGGCTGTCTTTTATAGTGCTGTGCAGAGGTCGAACATTGAAGGCGAAGTTAGTCAAAGCTAAGTTCGGCCAGCAGAGGTCCAGACTGATCTGCCTGTATATTACTACTCGAGTAATGGTGCGCAGTGAAGTTGATTGTATGTACAAAGAAACTTCTGAGAGTGTGCAAGCTGACTCTGCCTTTATTAACAGATTACATCGGTATTTATGTACATGGTTACATAATGGCAAAAGGTAATACAAAAGAGGCCACACCTGGCACAAATGATTGGCCAGCGTGTGCAAATAAAATACAAGAGGTGGTCCTTAACTGATTGCATGACTGGACTCACATGTTGAATATATAAATTATAATGTTAGAGGAATAATTATTGATAAATACATAGACTGATTTGCCCTAAAGCGCGGGCATAGAACAAGACAGGTTGACAATAGTTTAGAATAGAACAGGACATGATGTAACACATAGAACGGCGTAAGTGAATGTTTGTACGAGTACCATAGAGTTATTTGGGTAAGATGGCGTCGGTCCTCTACATACTCCTCTCCATTGGCGATGGTGGCCAATCAAAACGTGCCGACGGCATTGGCTGGTGTATACTAGTCTCTAAATGGTCGGGTAAGCTCCTTTTTTATGTCCTCTGCTTTTAACAAGAGCTGGCATGCTTCATGTGTTATAGCGTGTAGCTCTCTGTCCAGTGCTTCCATTCTGTGTCGATGCTCTCTGCGTCGACGGTGCCGCTCTTCTTCTGCTGACCGTTCTCGGTCGGTGCGCCAGTTGTAGTTGGTTGGTGGCTGTCGTTCTCTAGGTGGTGTTACCGACCTGGGTGGAGGAGTTGTCTTCCTGCGTTTGCGTGGTGGGGACAACTCGGTCGGTTTTCCTAGTCGCTTTCGTATGGGGGTTTTCTTCTCTTCCTTACCCTTCTCTGTCTCAATGATGGGTGTCGGTACTCCAAATGGTGGCGGCGTTGTCCATTCCATTGCTTTACAAAACTCCTCGTACCTTGTTTCGTCTACCTCGTAGAGTGGTTTGAGCTTTCCTCCATGCTCTGGCGTGCCTCCCTGGACTCTAATGTGCTTTAATATGGCATCGCGTGATGCACTACGTTTTCCACATCTGCAGTAGAAGAATGTCAGATGCTGACGTACATGGTATATAACCCTCTTCCTAGCTTGTTGGTAGTTGCACTGTCGGCATCGCCACTCTTCGCTGCCTTCAACTTGTACAGCCATCTCCTTGATCTCTTTTAATGTTTCTCCACTCAGCCAAATCTCTCGGTTGGCTGGTTTGTACACTGGCAGGGGAGCGTCGTCTACAACATCAATGCGCCTTATGTTGATGGTCGGTGAAGGAACATTTCGCCTCATCACATCTTCTTTATGAGGAACAACTATGGCAGGCTTCGTCTGTCGATCGAGTGCCTTTGTTAGTGAGGTGATGGAAATGTTCGGTAAGTTCTCACCTGTAGTGGTCGATGTGATGTCGATGCTGTCCTTTTGTATTTGGGTGGTTCGAGCCATCGTCGGTTGCAGGGAGTTGTCCAGTTGATCTACACTTCGAGTGGGTAGTGAACACCCTCGCTGCTGACTGTGAACTGAGCGTTGGCGGCTTCTCCCTCTCTCTTTATTTTGATTGGTTCTGATGCTCACGTGTTCCTTCAGCGTTGCTCCCCACGTGGTTCCGGTTTGGTGACGTAGGGTGGCGGGTGTTTGTTGATGATAACTCGAAGTTATCTCTCCTTGTTTATTAATTTTTTCCGAGACGATTTCATGTTGTTGGGAAGTTGTCCCCTCTTTCTCTTCACTTCTTGCTCGCCCCTTTTTGTGATAATTCGTCTCTCTCTCTTCTATCTTTCTCTTGTTTCTCTTTCGTTTTATTTCTATCCATCCAATTTCGTCCGGGTTTTCGGTTACTTCGTCCTGTGGGGGGGTACTTGACACTGGTCGTAAGGTGACTTCTCTACTTTCTGTTCTAGTAGATGGGTTGTTGGGTGACTGTAACTCTTCTAGGGTGGTATAGCAATGGTAGTCAGCCAACCTCTGTGGCCGGTGTCTCTCTCTCTGGGGACGATCTAAAGGTGATGTGGGTGCCCGATTTTGGCTCAGAGTTGGCCAATCCTCCTCGTTGAGGGGAGGGGGTCTCTGAGGGCTGGGTGCCCTTTGGATGACCTCTGGTGGGGGCGTGTCTTCTTCTTCTTCATTTCTTCTTGCTTCTACTTTGATTTTACTGTGTCCGATTGTTTCAGGCCTTCTGGTCGGACTGTGGTGCGCCGTAGGTGGAGACGGGGGCGACAACTCCCGAGCGGGGGGTGTCCTTTCTCTCTGGGGAGGGTTTCCAGGCTCCTGGAGGCGCGGTGAGCTAGGGAACTCCCTGGCCAGCGGTGGCCTTTCTGGTGGGGGTGACGGCAATGGCAATGGTAATGTTTCTGGCTCGGGCAGTGGTAGGGGTAGTAACTCCAGGTTCTCAGTGGGGGCTGGACGTGCCTTGGGGGGTCGTCCTCTTCTGGCCCCTTTCATGTTTGGTTGGAGGGCGGGCTCTCGGCACGGGGGTGCTCGGCCGACTGGTTCCTGGCAGGTCCTATAGTGACGCAGTCGCATCCCATTCTGAATGGACCACTGCCCATTTCTCTCTACTTTGTAGGTGTGGTTTGGGAAAGCTTCCAACACCTGGTAGGGTCCGACGAAGCGTGGCTGCAACTTCGGATTGCTTCCCTTCACCCTCCGTTTGTTCTCTAACACGACGAGTTCCCCCTTCTGAAATACGGCGGGCTCCTCATCGTCCTGACTCCTAGTCTCTTGCTGCTGATGCCTTAGGTACTCATGTGCCTTCTGGAGATTCTCCTGCACTTCTGCTGTATGCTCTGAAACGTTGCGAGGGTCCAAGGAGGGGGGCGTGCCTGTTAGTTGGTCCGGGAGGCGTACCTCCCGTCCCATCACTAACATGTTGGGCGTTTCCCCGGTTGCTGAGTGTGGAGTGCTACGACAGGCCCGCATGATTTGCGGCAGCAGACTGTCCCACTCGTCCTGGCCTTTGGTCAGTATCAACGTCCTGAGTGCATCTCCCAGTGTCCGGTTTTGGCGTTCCACCATCCCATTCCCTTGCGGGTGATAGGGGGTGGTCCTGGTCTTTTTGATGCCCCATAGGCTACACAGCTCCTCTAACAGCACGGACTCAAACTGAGCCCCTTGGTCGGAGTGTAGCTGCTCGGGCAAGCCCCAGTAAGCAAACACTCGTTCGTCCAGTGCGACGGCGACCGTAGGTGCTGTGGCATCAGGCAGCGCTATAGCATCTTGCCAACGGGTGAAGTGGTCGGTGAGGACCAACGCCCAACGGTTCTTTCGTTTTGTCAAGGGCAGAGGGCCGACTAGGTCGACCGCCAGCTTCTGAAAGGGTCGTCCCGCATACATCCTTTGTCGGTGGGGGTTCTCTGCCTTCTTTCCATTCTTGGCGACTTGGCATATCTCGCAATCCTTGATTAATCTCCTGACCAGGGGGGATATGCCTGGCCAGTACCAATCCATCAGGATGCGCTGCCTTGTCCGATGAATCCCTGCATGGATCATCCTGTGCGTCTCCCAGACGACCTGCGTCCTCCTACTTGGTGGGCAGACTACACATTGCTTTGCTCGGGAAGGGTGGTGCAACGTGATTACGAGCACCCCGTCAGGGCGGATCTCCATTGCCTCCTTCCGATCGTACAGTGTCCTCAACTCGACACTTCCTTCGGCCAACTCTCTCTCTGTGACGCTTCCCGGCCGTCTCAGCTCGGCATACATCCGGCCTACCGCATCCTGCCCGTCCCTTTGCTCTTGGGCTAAGGTTTGGGCGGAGTGTACCGGGTTTGTCACAGTGAGGTTGACCCGCTCCTCCTTCTCTCCTTGCTCCGTAGATTCCCTCTTCGCCATTTCTCCCGGCCGTCTCGGCTCGGCGTAAGTCCGGCCTACCGCATTCCGTCCCTTCGGCTGGGCCGAATCCTGGGGGGAATGTACCGGGTTCCATGTGTCGAGGTCGTCTCTAGCCTCCCTCTGAGGTCTCTGTCCAGCTTCTTGCTGCAGCTCTGCATGGGAAGGTCCCCCATCTCTCTGCTCGATGGAGCTACACTGCCTACAGTCCGCACAGGGTCCCTGTCGGCTGAGTCCATCAGCATTGCCATGGTGAGTCCCGGCTCGGTGTTCGAGCTTATATCGGAACTCAGCCAAGATCTCTAGCCAGCGAGCTATCTGGTTTGACGGCTCCTTTCTTCTGCACAACCAGCGGAGGGAGGCGTGGTCCGTCCGGAGCTTGAATGCCCGTCCATAGAGGTAGGGGCGGAAATGTTTTACTGCCTTGATGACAGCAACCAGCTCCTTCCGGGTGACGCAGTAGTTCCTCTCCGCCGGTGCTAACGTCTTGCTGAAGTAGGCAATGACGCGTTCCTTGCCTTCCTGTACTTGTGAGAGCACAGCACCGACTCCTACTGCACTGGCGTCAGTGTCCAGTATGTACGGTAAACTGGGGTCGGGGTACCCGAGTACCGGGGCTCGGATGAGTCGGTCTTTGAGCTGGTCAAAGGCTGTCTGCTCTATCTGTCCCCACTTCCATGGCATCTCCTTGCCTGTCATCACGGTGAGAGGTTTTGCAATAGTGGCGTAGTCAGGGAGGTACTGGCGGTAGTACCCGGCTGTTCCTAAGAATGCCTGCAGCCCCTTTACGTCTGTTGGTGCTTCCCATCTCTTAACCGCTTCCACCTTTCCTGGGTCGGTAGCTACTCCTTTTGCGCTTACTATGTGTCCGAGGTACTTGACCTCTTCTTGTAGCAGTTCGCATTTGGAGGGTTTTACCTTCAGGTTTGCCTGGTGGAGTCGTCCCAGTACTTCTCCAAGCCTCTGCAAGTGTGTCTGGAAGTCGGGCGCGATGATGATCACATCATCTAAGTACAGGAGTAACGTCTTCCAGTGAAGACCCTTGAGGACCTTTTCCATGAGCCGTTGAAAGGTGGCGGGGGCTGACGTCAACCCGAAGGGCAGCACCTTCCATTTCCACAGGCCGCTCCTCGTGGTGAAGGCCGACTTGTCACTGGCGTCCTGATCCAGGGGAACCTGCCAGTACCCGCTAGTGAGGTCCAGCGTAGTGAAGTACTTGCTCCCGGCTAGCGCATCCAGCGATTCGTCGATTCTGGGAATGGGGTAGGCGTCCTGTTTGGTTATGTCGTTCAGCCTCCGGTAGTCCACACAGAACCTCCATGTATCGTCCTTCTTCCTCACCAGTACCACCGGGGAGCTCCAAGCTCCGTCGGCCGGCTCGATTAGATCCTTTTCCAAAAGGTCCTTAATTTGGCGTTCTGCTTCCGCCTCCTTCTCTGGCCCCAACCGGTGTGGTGGACATCGGATAGGTCGGGCCCCTTCCACTGTGGGGATTGAATGCTCTGCTAGGGCTGTTCTACCCAGGTCTCCGCTATGGCTGCTGAATACCGCCTGGTATTTGATCAGCAACTCCTTCACTTGCTGCTCCTGCCATGGGCCCTGGCACCCTTTCTTTGCTTGCTGGAAGAGGTCGTGCAGATGGGGGGGCAACTCTCTTCCTCCCGTCTTGCTCCTCTGCTGTTCGTCTGGTCTCGTCAGCTCTTGGACGCCACCCTCTTCCACTCCCGTAAAGGTACCAATAACCTCTCCTGCGGGTAGCCTTAGGGTGTCCTGCGTCGGGTTCAAACATCTAACCAGCACGTGTCCCTGAGCGTCAGGCTTGTTGACGCTGGTGGCGATGGGTATCCCACCCTGAATGCTTTCTATCACTCCTTGAGGGAACGTATCCCTGGAGCTCAAGTGACATGGAATGGTCACTTCTGTCTGTGGTGGAAGCTGGGTGTCCTGTCGGACCTGCACCTTGGACACGAGATTTCTCCCGTGGCGGTCGGTACAGGTCAGCTCCTTTCCTTGTATCACCAGCACTGGGCGGTCGAATCCCATCTGGCATCCTTGGCTTGTCAGGAAGGGCATCCCTAGGATAACGTCCTCGTTGACTTGACTGACCACAAAGGTCTCTTCAAACTTGACGTGTCGTATCCTCCCCTTCAGTGAGAGCAACCCGTAGAATGGAAGCCTGGTACCGTCGGCCATGATCCCATGCGAATCATAGTGCTGCAGATTGCGTTGTACATGGTTCGGTAACCGATCAAAGACTCGCTTGGACAACAGATTAGTGTTGCAGCCTGTGTCTATGAGGTGCGTTACCGCCTCTCCTTCTACCCTTCCAGGTAGGTAGTAACTCGAACGATAGGGTCGTTCGATCTGATTGCTCTGGAGTGTCACAGGCTTAGGAATGAATTCCTCCGTCAGTGGGGGCGTTTGTGTTTGCTTGTCCTTCCTCCTGGGCCTTGGTTCCTGCTGCTCTGGAGTCCCGTCGCCGTCCGTTTCTTCCGCCACTGAGCTGTCGAGTGCCGACAGGCTGGCAAAACGGTTGTGTAGGGCGATAGGGGGACTGGTCAGGAGGTCCAGGGGAGGAGTCGCTCGACGCACTGTTGCCGGTCCACTGGAGGGCGCCTGTGTCCTTTCCTTCTGGTGTGCCGTTGCCCGTGTGCAGCCAGTGGGTCTCCCTACTGCTGCGGGCGGTAGTCGTTTCCCTGACGGCTAGGCCAAGGAACGGTTCTACACGCCTTCCGGGTGTGGCCTGTCTGTTGGCATCCCCAACATCTCTTGGGTGGCTCAGGCTTCTTCTCCATCTTCAGGCTGGCAACCTCTTTGCTCAATCCTTCTATAGTCTTGAGTAACTGTGCCAATGGGTCTTGCACCTCTTGGTGTCGAGCCGTCTCTCTTGGGGGAGTCATCTCCTCCTCTAGGGGGTCGGTCTCCACTGTCCTGATGTGCGGTCCTCCCAATGGTTGGTGAGGCACCTGCAGGAACTCGTTTCCTGACAGGATGGCTTCTTCTAGGTTCTGAGGGCGTACTGCCAACAAGTGGCGTTGCAGGTACGTATGCCCTAGAGTGCTGTGGAATGTCTGCATTACCAGCTCATCCCTATTTTGTCGCGGCAGGGTGCTGTGGGCTGCCGTAACGAGGTGCTCGACTGTGTGTGCGTGGTCTCTGAGACTTTCTCTGGGGTTTCGTCGGTAGCTTAGCAGTTTTGCTTGGGCTTCCGAACGAGTCATTCCAAAGGTCGCTCGTAGCGTTCGTGCTACCTCTTCCGTAGTCTCCCCTCGGCCGCACTGTTCGGCCTTGCCTGTTAAGGCTTGGCGTAGGTGGATGACTGCTTCCTCGGCCGGCCAACGGTTGGCTCTGGTCACCTCCTGGAACCGCTGTAGGAAGTAGTCCACCTCTCCTGTACCATCGTACTGTGGTACTCTAAACTTATCTCTGGCTGTGGCTACTGTCATACGGTCCAGGATGTCGGTGAGCGTCCCCATCATCTGCAGGCTGGAAGGATCCCTGTCAGTGCTTAGTGCTCGTCTCCTGGTTGCCATTCTTCCTCTGGGAGTTGCTTCTTGTGGGTGTCTGTCAATCCCACTGCTGCCACCAATGTGCAGGATTTCACTGTGGGGGTGTGAGTGGTAGCTCGGCCTACCTGCACAACCTCCCGAACTGTAATGGCAACTGTGTCTTGTATGCTAGCGATACAACCCTTCCACAGGTCGACTTAGTATACTGGAGAATGGTGGTCGACCATCTCAGTAACTAGTGAGCTGCCGGTTGCGTTAGCTGTTGTTTTGTGCGTGCAATGAGTTCGAACTTTGAAGGGCGAACTAGTTGAACTAGATTCGGCCAGCAGAGGTTCGGCTGTCTTTTATAGTGCTGTGCAGAGGTCGAACATTGAAGGCGAAGTTAGTCAAAGCTAAGTTCGGCCAGCAGAGGTCCAGACTGATCTGCCTGTATATTACTACTCGAGTAATGGTGCGCAGTGAAGTTGATTGTATGTACAAAGAAACTTCTGAGAGTGTGCAAGCTGACTCTGCCTTTATTAACAGATTACATCGGTATTTATGTACATGGTTACATAATGGCAAAAGGTAATACAAAAGAGGCCACACCTGGCACAAATGATTGGCCAGCGTGTGCAAATAAAATACAAGAGGTGGTCCTTAACTGATTGCATGACTGGACTCACATGTTGAATATATAAATTATAATGTTAGAGGAATAATTATTGATAAATACATAGACTGATTTGCCCTAAAGCGCGGGCATAGAACAAGACAGGTTGACAATAGTTTAGAATAGAACAGGACATGATGTAACACATAGAACGGCGTAAGTGAATGTTTGTACGAGTACCATAGAGTTATTTGGGTAAGATGGCGTCGGTCCTCTACAGTAGATAATTATTATTATAATTTTAATAATTATTATTATTATGATGATGATGATGATGATGATGATGATGATGATGATGATGATAATAATAATAAGATAGATAATACTCACCCGAGGAACCAAGAGTTGGAAAATTCGAGCTGTTTAGGAGGTATCCTGTGATGTCTATCCTTTCTACTATTACATCCCCAAAAAAGCGGATCGGCATTGTAATTATTAATTTATTATTTGTAGTAGTAAAAAAAAGCACTGCTCTGAAAAGCAGGCAGTCTTCTCTAATCTTGTAACTCGCACAGTCGTGTCCCAGAATCCTAACGTTTTTCCTCATGTAAGAGTGGAGGAGGCATCGTCCCTCAAAAGTTTAAACATTATCACCTCCCAATGACTCTCAGTCTAAAGTCATGCGCAGAACACATCCGGATCAGAATTGACCTATATCGGTTGTAGCTAAATAGGTCACATGTTTTGGGGCTCAAAACTCCAAAAGTGGGGCCCCAGGCAATTGTTGTATATTGATCAACATGCACCTATCATGTAAAACTAGTGATTGAGCATCAGTTAAAAATAACTGGACTGGTCCTTTAAATTAATAACTCAATTGAAAAAAATAATAATAATCTATAATAATAACAATTATTTCTATACTTGTTACGAATTTTATATTATTATAATTGTTATTAATTATGATTGGTTTTGTATCTGTTCATTGTGGTTTGATGATTTTAAAGTGTGTAAATAATAATGATTATATTATTATTACAATTATAATAAATATATACGAACAACAATAATAAATTATTATTTCTGATTTATAATAAGTTATAATGCACATTTACTGTGACTAAGAAATCGATATTCAAGAAACTCTTGACAAATTTTCAGTCCTTCATCCAAGGCGAAGGGAGATGAACTATTGCATATTATTAGATGAGAGGATCGGTCATAAATGCATACCAAGCTAAGACACATGTATCCCAATGTTTAATATATTTAGTACCATTTCAAAACTTATATTTGCGTTTGATAGTGGTGTTTTTAATTCTTATAGTTCGAGTTGACAATTTAACTGTGTATTAATTTTTAAAATAAATAGTTTTGTTTCGACTAATCTCTGAATAGATGTGAATGGATAAAAAACTATATTATATAGCCTATCTTTATCACCTTTAGGTTTTTGGTTTGATTGAAAGTTTTAATTTCATCACAGCAGGATTTTTGCTATAACAAATCAAGAAAGGTAGTGAGCTGGTTATGGCGATAATAATAGTTTAAAGAGCTGGATTAATTTTTTACCACAACTTATGTTGATAAAATATTGAAGTTAACAATTACAAAAAGACATTTGAGCAATCAACATCTCAAATTTGAATAGCTGTTGATTGTAAGAGTCAGAAAAATCTATAAAAATCAAGTTGACTGGATTGTTTGTAAATGACAAAAAATTTACTTAAAAAGTTAATCTTCATGCATACTTCAAACCAATTTCTCTGTACGTTTGTGTTGCAAAGTAATGTGTCATTAAAACAGATTAATGCTATTAACATTTTGTATCTTAGAATACATTTCTAGACATCTCTGAAGTATCATTTCTCAAATTTTTCGCTAGCGCGTGGCCTTTGCGTGGGGGGGGGGGATGCCCGCACCCCTCCCACCCTCAATTTTTAGAGCCCCCCTTCCAAAATCCTGGTGACGCCCATGTTAACTGGACACTTCATAGCTTTTTTCCTCCATAAACTTGGTTTAGAAAGTGTAAGTTGTGTATCAAATGTAACATACATGTACAATTACATCAGTTACGCTTCCTTAGAAGTATATACGAGGTTTAGTCAATAAATATGCATAATTTTGTCATAACTTTTTTTAAAATTAAATTCAGATAATTTGACATGTTTCTTCTCTTTTCCGAAAAGGCACCTACCTTTTCAATATACTTTTGCCATCCAGTTACAGAGTCATTAATTTCCTTTACAAAACATTATCTGGGCTGCCTCCTAAAACGTTCACTCAGAACATTGATGACATCATCATCAGTGGCAAAGTACATCCCTCTCATGTGATTTTTAAATGAGGAGCTAGGTGTGGACTATATGGAGGTTGTGTGAGTAGTTCCCAGCCCAATTTATTGATTATTTCCGAAGTTCCATCGGCAGTATGTGGCTGTACATTATCCGTGTGGAAAATCACTGCTTTTGACTGGATGCCTCTTCTCTTGTTTCTAGTGTCTTCTTTAACTTTACCCAGTAGCTCACAGTAATTGGCAGAGTTGACTGTTCACCTTTACTTTTGAAATCTTGGGTTATTGGCCCTTCTATGTCCCAAAACACTGTCAGCATAACTTTGCGTGATGCTCTCTGGCTCTTGAATTTAATTTCCACGGGTGAACTCACATGTTTACACACAAGAGACTGCTTTTTTAACTCAGTTTCACCCAAGTTTAATCAGCGCTGACAATGCTGTTTAGAAACCTATTCCCCTCCCTTCTGCACCTTGCAAGACCACACCTTGCAGCCAACAAAAGCTGTTCTTTGTGAACATCTGTGAGCGTCATTGGAATCCAGTGACTACCGACTTTATTGAATACTAGTGTTTCATGCACTATTTTGTGCCACATTACCATGAGAAACTCCCAATTTCTCAAACAAGTCATCAATTTTAACTTTTCTATCGGCTAAGGTGAGTTGCACAATGTTCCTAATGGTTTCAGGAGTTGCAATGTCATATTGTCTACCACTACGCTCTTCCTCCCGAAACTCAACTCTTCCGTCCTCAAAAGCTTTAGCCCATTCAAAGCAAAATCATTTTGACAGACAGTTACAGCCATATTGGGCCTTTATTCTAGAGTAAATCTCAGTTGTTTTCACACCTTCAGCCTGTAAGAATCTTATGACTGCTCTCTGTTCCAGGTTTGGGCTATCTTTTAGCTCGGGGGCCATATGGAACTTTAAATGTGGGAAAACCTGAATAACTATGACAATGTAATTTTGTGTCAGAGATGTCAACTCTGCTATAACTCAGCACTTGAAATTTTAACCATCAGCAGTGAATAGCACAAGAGTTATTGCAAAATTCCGGATACTCAGTGACTGACCCATGCATCTCCAGCTAACAAAACATAGGACAATATTGTTTTATTTACATTTAATGGATATTTTTATTCACTTTTTCGATCAAAAAATATTTGGCATTGCTTTTCTAACAGAATGAAAAAAGAACTACTGGCTTTAGCTGCTCAAAAAGGAAAAGGTGGACAGGTGGTCATGAAAAGACTAACTGAGCCCACCCTAGCAGGTGAACTGCTGCCTTGTACATACTGCTACGATTCTATGCTGTCAAATCACCAAAGAAAGATGTGAAAAACTGTTCTGTTGAAACAATTGCAAATAGCGACAGCCATTTAAGTGCAGTAAGTAATGTTTGCATAGCGTCAGTGTTGAATGCCTCTAAAAATGGTGATGAAGACTTGCAAGAACTGATAGGTTTAACTGAGACCGAGGCAAATCCTTCTATGTGGTGACTCTCTACCCTTTGTTTGCATCAGAGTAAACACTTGTAAACTTCAATTGCTCTAATAGCTGCAGAAAAATGGTCAACTGTGGAATGCTTAAACACAGAATATGTAGAGTTAAAACTCTTTCATTTGCAACTGCTTCCACCAATTAACGAGGTCATCCGTCACCTGCTTTATTCAAAAAAGTTCAATTTTCAAAATTTTATTAAAATCCATCAATACAAATTGTGCTAATAAAGTTATGCTCATATGAATCAGCATTCTCGATTCTCTCAGGAAAATTAATAACATATTGATTCCACCAGTCTAAACTACTCTTATTATTTTTTTAGTTCCAAGACCATTTTTTAGTAGTGACCTTGACAAATCAACCAGCAAAAAAAGGTAACACACTAAATGTAAAACTGATAGCACAGCTGGATAGAGAAGGAACTTATGATAAGACTAGCTAAAACTGAAGCAAAAATATGCAAAACAAGAGTTAGAACACTGCAACAACAATCTAGCAATGGCTGTACAGATTACCGAAAACTTTGCAATTTTTTTTTCTGAAAATAATTATTAATTTGATTATTAGCTAAGAAAAAGCCCTCATTTATGTACGAATGAGCTAGAAACATTCAGAGCTACATGTTGATATAAAGAACAACATCAATCAACGATTTTACAAAAATAATGAAAACCAAAAATTAAAATTAACTGTTTATTATCAACGTCGTTTTTAAATAATTAATTAACAGCTCACCAACCTTTAATTCCACAATCAGAAAGCTCAAGCAAGCTAGAATAATAATAAACTAAATATATCAGAAGGAAGAAAGAATGTGCTAGTTGTTCGCCAAAAAAAAAACTGACAATCATTATGAAAAAATTACCGAAATTGAATACAGGAAGTGATAGGGTCAAGGAGATTTGAAAATGTTTCCATTTCGAAAGCTGTAGAGTCTTCAAACAAAAACCAAAAGATAGGCAAGACTCTGCTATACACAATAATATGACACTTATTTCAGTCATCTTTCACAAACGTGTGCAATCTTTTCCAAATAACAGACAATTTTGAATACTAGCACTGCTAGTGAAGGATGAAGTGGGCACACAACTCCTTTCCAAGCATTGCTCGTGATGGATTGGGAAAAAGTTTCAAGGTCACTAGAAAGAGTCAAGATTTGTTGTTTCTGACCATCATCAAGAGTTGCTGCAAGGTGCGGTACCACACCCTTAAGGAGACAGATGTCAGCTATTTAATGCCTGACAGTGAAGAGGATGAATTTACATAACTGTCATTGACACAACCCACACATTCATCTCAGCTTCCATCTGCTGAGGTGATTTCCCCACACATTGTAGTGCTGCTTCAGAAGCAAATCATCCCTGAGCCAATCCCTGATACACATAGTGAGATTATTAATCAAATAAGCTAGTTACAAATCACCATTGATATTGCACCAATGTAAAGTTACATGTAAAATTGACTGACAGCGTTTTATACAAACACCACTAAGAACCACATAAAGCCAAACCAAGCAAATGGTGAAAATTTCAATCAGTTTTAAGACAGCGCTACACATTTTACACGATTACATTGGATGAACGGCTTGTCTATATCGACCCACAATACCATCGATAGATTCACAGGTTATCCCAGGACATGACTCAGAAAATGATGGACCAGGAAGCTTAGAAAGCAGAGTAAAATTTCTATAGCAAAGTAGTATTCGCGATTCCTTTGCCCTCATCAACACCAGGTAGAGGCATCATCAGACGAGTTGGTGAAAGAACTGTTTAATTAATTAAAAAAAAAACAGCAGCTGGAATACATAACCAACTGTCCAATGTCAAGTCTGACAAGTACGAACTCCATCGTCAAACAACTGTCGTTATGCAACATATGACCACAAGGCTTGCAGACATAAGATTTGGCAAATATCCAGAGACACGGAAAAAAGCTGAAAGAAAAAATTGTGTTGGATTGACATATGACACATTTGAGTTATGTACTTGGAAAATTCTCTTGAAAAGGTACAATGGTAGGGAAAGGCTTACTTCAAGGAGACAATTTAAAAAAGTCTTACTACAGCTTTGCTGTATGACAGCAACCTCAAGGATAATCCTAACAGTATCATGCTTACATATCTGTCCAAAGACACTGTTTTAATGGATCATCTGTGGTGTCTCTTACTGAAAAGATGTTTTTGTTGAGCGAAAATCCCTTCATAATATATATGGATTATGTCGCAAAGAAAAACTTTTCCACGTTGTCTTTCAACACAATATGTACCGGCTACCAAAATTGATGTACATTTTCTTGGGAAACCCATGGTGTATTGTTGTATGTATATAAACTGTTTCAACATGTCTGTGTAACTGGATCTGTTACTTTGGTAATGTCAGCACATGTTACCGTGTCTGAGGGCTCTCCTACAGCTACCAACACTGTATGTACCAGCTACAAAAAAGCATTGTACATTGTTTTAAACTTGGTGTATTGTTGTATGTCTATACATGGCTCCTAAAACACTTTTAACTGGTCTTTGTATAGCTGGATCTGTTCCTTCAGTAGTGCTAGCCCAAGTCACCTTACCTGAGGACTCTTCCGCTTCTGCCAGTATAATTATATCGCAACGCCTGTGTATTGGGTTTCAATTCAGTAATAATATATATTTATATTCATGGAAGTTCTCAGACCTGAGTGGCAACATTGATAATTCAGGTAACAATGAGGGCTAACCATTCAGATTTAAATTTGAAGCTGATGTCCCTACTAGATATAGTAATTATTGTCGTATATTAATATGTATAACTGTTTTATATAGTTATATTGGTAATAATAGAAATATTAACAATGTAAAAGCTACTTATTCCCAATAATAACAATAATTACATTAAAGTTTGTCGCCAACTCTACATGTTTATTTTTACAAGGTACACATTACTATGCAAACCTTCGATCAAGCGAAACCAATTCAATCGACAACATACTAATGGCTGTCACACATTACTAATAAATAATGAGTTATAGTTCATTTTAGCGAATGGATTTACCACAACTTACACTCGGGTTTATGAAGAAAGAGTGTGCAATACAGGCAGTTTATCGCTACCATTTTCGGAGCGTGATTGCTTGGCTCAGATTTCAACACGAAAAAGATGACTTTGCCCACAAAGTTATTCATTGGATTAATGCTAATCTCATCAGTCATTTACTCCTTAATACCGTTTGATTAAATGCACACGGCTAACTACACTGCATTCAAACCAAACTCAAGTAGGGAGGGGCTCGCTCAAGTTACTTTTGAACGCGGCTTATTAAAAAAAAATGCCTAAAAACGATTTACTGATTTATTTACATCACCTCATTCACCCAGCGGAACGGCCAAATGTGATTGTTTTTCTCCACAAAAATACAAATAGGAATGAAGAAGTTTTTCAAATAATGAACGTGAAACAGAAGAT
This sequence comes from Cryptosula pallasiana, assembly GCA_945261195.1. Classification (NCBI taxonomy): domain Eukaryota; kingdom Metazoa; phylum Bryozoa; class Gymnolaemata; order Cheilostomatida; family Cryptosulidae; genus Cryptosula; species Cryptosula pallasiana. Next base: position 120,579 of record CALYOO010000067.1, read on the forward strand.
TTTATACATTTTACCGTGACCAAGATTTACATAACAGAGGCACTTTTTCAATTTAAACTGGGATTGCAAAAGCTCAATTATATCTTCTTTCAAAACTGTAAAAAGATCTTCAATTTCTCTAAAAAAAATTGGGGAACAAAGTTCAGTCTTTCATTTGCATCAGCAGTAACCCTTCTGAGAATGTGTTACAGGGTAGTCTGACCGCTAAAGTGTAAAGTTTTTGTCATTCGTCGATCAGCAAATGGTGCATGTCATCAATTAAACGAGTTTTCTTTTCTATTGGCAATAAAAGTATGGAGAAAACTTGAAAGGATTCTCGTGTTCATATACATTTTTTTTACACAAAAGTCAGTTTGATGGGGTAACAAATTTCACTAGAACTTAGTTACGGCATCGATTTTATTTGTGATAAACTGTTCTGCACAACCTTTAAGCAAGGTGTTCAGTTTATATTGATGTGGTTGTGGAAAAGCAGGTGGCAGGTCTCAGCTGAAGGAGGCTCAGCTTTTGCCATGTATGTTTTTAATTCGGATGAGGAACTTTCGGGTATGATTGGACGATTTGTTTAATTCAAAAAAGCTCTTGTTATTTTTCTAATGTTGTGTTATAAGATTAGCATTAAATGTTGCAGACAGTGAAGGAAGAAGTGATAGAGCCACAAATTTTCAATGGCGGTTGTAGAACAGTAAGCAAGTTGGAGAACAATGGACATGAATGAACAACTTAATCAATGGTCAAATGTAACTTCTTTTTTGTTCTAAATAGTCTTGGTAAATGTTTTCAGTGGGAGTTTCAATTCTGACAAAAGAGACCAGGCATATGCGCAAGGACTATTGTGTGTATTGCCAGAAGGCATTTACATCCAGGATATTGAAGCACTTGGTTAGTTCTGATCTGAATGAAAGAGAAATGAAAGAGGCTTTACTCAAGTCGGATGATGATAAATCCAATGCTGTGTGAAGGCTGCAGTGTCTAAGCACCTACCACCGAAACAGGAAGGTAGTAATAATTTTTATGTCTCATCCTCTGTATGTTAGCAAGCAATCCTCCGATTTACTAAGCTATTCGTTCATATATTCACTGTGCTACTCCACCATCAGGTAATGTAATGCGGCCCACTAAATTCTGCTTTTGTGCCCAGACCGACTATTACAGACAAATGGCCAAAACGCTAATTAGCAAGGTCGGTCACATTAATCAGTGGTGGAGTGAGAACGAAAGACAGTTTTCGATGCCGCAAAGAGTTACACAAAAATATTTCGGTGTAAATTACTCTTCCGTAGCATCAGAGCAATTATTCAGTATGGCAGGGAATATTTCAACAAAAAAGCGTAATCGATTTAATCCTAGCAATGTTAAAATGTTAACATGCCTTGTGTACAATCTTCAAAAAAACCCAATAATTTTTGGTTAGTGAATATCTGGTATACAATCCGACTCAGATGCTGTTAGGCATAATATGGTGAGTACTGATTTTTTATAAAAAAATAACTTTGTTTTGCATTACTTTGATACATTTAACTGGCTGGTTGCTAACCGTTAGACCCGCTGTTGTGCTGCTTGCACAGCTCAGTGATGATATTTTGTTCTATATCTTCTATCAGGTTCTATATCTTCTATCAGGAGAACAACCTGAGATGATATTTGCTGTTAGTTAATATCTTCATCTATCAAGGACAAGAATCTAGTTTATCTGGGCTAATAAACTAGATAAGCGCCCTTGGCAGATGAAGATAATGACTAACAGCAAAAATTACCTCAGGTTGTTCTCCCGAAAGAAGAGAGAGAAAAAAACTTCATCACTGAGCGGTGCAAGCAACACAACAGCAGAGCAGGTCTAACGGTACATGATATCCACTTCATTGTCAAACCAAAATATATAACTATTTTGTTGCCCAGGCGATTCTATTGAGCATTATTACTTTATAAAGTATATTTCTCCCATTTCTTGTACGTCATACTTTTATCGTAGAAATTGTCTTGATAGATGCTGCAATGTCTGTTTAAAGTTACAGCTCTACATTTTTGTGTAAGAAACAATCTGGTTTTCCGTAGTAGTGGTGTAGAATGTTTGTTGGCTAATTTCTTCTAACTGTATATCTCTTACTGGTACCTCCTGTAAAATTGCAACAATTGTATGCAATGTATCATACGTGTGGCATGCTTGCTTACGATTCAGTCAAGATGTTACTAGTCTAGCAAAGTCAAATCAATGGTCTGCTTGCATGCGCTATCTGGAGGACTGCAGGATGAGGGCGTAGAAAGTTTGCCACCATATTTTATTATGCTTTTGTATGTACATAAAGAAAATAACTCATTTCGCCTTAGATAGCTGACCCAAGGAGATTGGGTGAGTTTCGCCATCCTGGTTGGCCGTTAACTCAACATATAGTGTGCATATCAATACATACCATAACCATAGGAATGGAGGTCAAACCATTTTCCTTCGGTGAGCCAAGTAGGTACTGCTGAACTTAAGCTGCCTGCAGGTGTATATTGACTGGCTGTTATTTATTAGGCAGGGGTTGTTGCACCAATGTGGTGCATAATTTTGTATTAGGGAATTTTTCAAGTCAGTAGTTTTATTTACCGATGGGGCAACTCTGAAAAACAAGACTATCGGCTCCATCCGTAATGATTGGTAGTTGGATATATCGATGACATAATACTTCATTTTTTGACGATAAATATTTTACATGCACTTGCTATCCCTATTCCAGATGCAAATGTAATTTTTTATATGAATTTTAATGAAGCTAGCTATCGCAAAATAACAACGGATGAGTGGTTAAGCGTCACTCAGTTTCATTTCACTTTAATATAACAAAACTAAGGCATACATCATCAGCTGTGGAACTAAAACTAAGTGGTTTTGGTGCTCAGGGTTCTGTTTTCAAAACTCGTTTTCTCAGCAACTATCACGGTGAGACAAAGAAATGTAACATTATTGTGACTACAACATATCACTTTACATAATGAGGTAATTTTTAATGCCCGAAGTCTGAATAGAAAAATCGATCTGTACTAGCTACATAATTAATAATTATAATAACCACAAACAATACTTGTTATTATTATTATTATAAATCGAAATACTATTTATAATTTAGAATAATAATACTCATTCTGCAGTAACTTACCGGTGGCATATTATGTCTTAGTCCGCATTAAATTATCACAGCAAATATCACGAGGCAGTTAAAATGATAGGGACCAGATCGGTTTCACTATTTTATCCAAAGCCATATATTTATACATTGCTATAAATATACAAAGTATGTGGTTTCAACATGTCAGCGATCGCAAGAAGCGCATGTTATTAACAGTGATCTGTTACAGACCATAAGACCATCTCTATGTTTTATCAGACAGACAACAATGCGAGGACGTCCTTGCTATGAATCACTCATGAGATCCTCACAATCAAGGACCAAAGCAACCAAAAACCACAATCCATTGGAAAATACATAAAAGAGGAAACAGTTGTGCCCCATTTTGATAATGCACTTGAGCTATAATTGCTGCCATTGAAACATTTCGGTGATTGCTAAGCTGGAAGTCGTTTTTTTCAATCTCAGTTTTCTTCAATTTTTAAATGAGACAATGGCAACTGTTTATATTGGGAAGGTTGAAAAAATTGCTGGTTTAGGGATGTAACATTCTCAGGCATCTGATGTATCTTACAATAATAAGGGCTTTAAAACAATATGAAAACAGGCAAGTAGCACATTTTGACCGCATTTGATAGCAGAAGTGAAAGCTGATAGATACCCACTGAATTGTTGAAACTGCTAATGTGTTTGGTTTAGGACACCAGCGCATCTTTTAAAGTGACTCACTAGCTACCATTGTCATAATTGTTGTTTTATTTGTTTTTCTAGATGTGAACCACTGTCCCAGATGCCACACAGATGGAAAATTTTTTATTCTATTCATGTTACAAAAAAGTTTAACTTACAGGTTTATTCAGCACCGACACAAAGCGAAAATTGGAAGCTAAGCAAGCTTAAACATAGACAGATATGGAGGCATACATCGCTGAGATGATCACAGACCCCTTCGGCAATGAAAATAAAGCATTTTGACTATTCTAGAGAGAAGAAAATTTCAATGTTCATTCTCCAAAATAATGTCACTAATTATTGGTGACATATAAGATGTAGTTTCAACATTCATTCCAGGAGTTGTCTATCTTGATGGAGACAGGCAATCTTGTAATAATTCTATGTTTGTGATATTAGCAAAAACTGTCATTGACTAGGTGAGACAAAGCGGTTGATAGGTCAGTTATTATTACAACTTGGTATTACAATATCTAGCGCTACAGCTCGGTAGCTTATAACTATTCAGGCGGATAGTTATATCGGTTATATCAGGCGGATTGTTATATCTACAATGGCTAACTTCAATAAATTATAGGTTGCGGGCATCAGCGCAGAAAGTTCTGCACTGGCATGTGTTTATGGCAGCACGGAAAGTACTGATTATGAATTGAAATAAAAGCTTGTAGCATTTACTCTAGATATCAGGCGTTGCGGTGGCAAAATGTGACATGATAAAGCTATTAAAAGAATCATAAAGATATAAAGAGTAGTATGGTTTTAAAATGGTGTCAATACATTGTCTGACATGTTAACTAAGTGTTAGTAAAATGTGAGTCTGGCATTACATCACCGTTTATTGGATTGCAGTGGAATATAAAACACCAAATCAGGTTTCAGGACAACCCAAATTGATCAGAAAGATAAAAGCTAGAAACAACAATGTAAACAAGCAACGGATTTACCTGAAAAAATAACCATGTCGGAGAGTAGGTACAACCAGCTTAAGTAATTGTGGAAGGCTTTCAAATAATACCATGCTGCCTGCAAAGTATTTCACTAGTTTCACACAATTACCTTGAAGAAAAAAATGATGCGTGTAGCAATAAAGTATGATACCACAAAACCAGTGGTAATATAGGTGAAGTTCAACACTTCAGGAGAAGTGCAACGTTATGCGTTGTCCATCGTTTAAAAGAACAGTTCTGGAAAAAAATTGTCTCTTAAAAACACACGGCAAATGAGAAAACGCATGAAGATAACCATAAAAAAGATGGATACGCTGAAGAGAAAAAAAACTATAACAACTACATAAAGCATTGAATAATGATTTAAAGCCACGAGGACTGCTGAAGTACCACTGAGTTTTGGCATTTTGAGTGAGGAAAACAAGTATTTCACCATTTCAAAAAAAAATCTGGAATAAAAAAACCTGCGTAAAAAAGTTCATACAAGACAGGACACCGGAAATAGCAACAATCGAACAAAAATCAAAGAGATGATCGATATGTTGAATAACGTGTCATTAAAGAATGGCTCCGGTCTTTTCTATATTTATCTGATATGTCATTGATATGTCCTTATGAAGTGCTCCAAATACCAACTTTGTCAAAATTCAATTGGTTTCAATATTTTCCTAACACAAATAATAATGAGCATGTTATGAATGTGGTCTCCCCTATCCAACATTTTCGAAATATTCTGGGAAAACTTATGACGTACGCAAGTGTTTTAGCGAACGCTAAACTTTTGTTTTATACTTTGATTGGACAATTTTTGGATGATGAAATCACTGAAGCATAACAAATAACAGTACAGTGACCTAGGTCATTGATTGATATAACTAGTAAGTAGTAATAGCGGCACATGTGGTTAGTAGTAGTAGGAACTAAAGTTTAGCGTTCACTAAAACACTTGCGTACGCCATATGTTTTCCCAGAATATTTCGAAGGGGAGACAACACTAATCACATGCTTATTATTAATTGTGTTAAACAAATACAGAAATCAATTGAATTTTGAGAAAGTTGGCATTTGAAGCACTTCATAAGGACATATCAATGACATATCAGGTAAATATAGAAATGACCGGAGCTATTCTTTAAAGGAACAACCTCAGCAATTACATGTACCATAGAGGAATGACTTGAAATCAAAAGAAAAGAAAATTAACTAGACAACCTGTAAAAGCCGGAAATGCATGAGACCTGAAGAGCAAAAGTATAACAGAGATAGAAAAGGAAAAACAAAGCAAATGATAATGTGAAAATTTGCAACTTAAAACTACACTTGTTGCAAATAAAACTAACATCCAATCTAAACCAGCAGAGGTGAACACCACGAAATGATGGAACATTGATTTTTCTTTTTTAAAATGTTCAAACATTTTTCATAAAAAATACATTGAAATCTCACAACAAAGTCACATGAGGTACCAATTCACTGCATGCAAAGGTTATCCATGAAACCTGAATTTGGCAGTTAAGGAAATAGTCAAATAAACTGCAGCTTCGAAAGCAGAGCCTAGAAATGCACACTTTGTTAGCTAGATACAGCAGCACATCAACTCTATGAAGCTAAAACAATGCATAGAAATGTTGTTTATACCATAGCTTGAATTATCCTCGGTCACCTAGCAAGCTTTATCTCATGCACCCAGTTTCCTAACTTTTCTATCAACTCGACAAATATGCTGGCTTATCTTGATTAGCTAATAACAATAATTTTAACTCTGATTAAACTCTGGTTGTTGACTGTCTTACGTTCGCGAATTTGACAGGCGCGCATTTTTTCTGGTTGAGCGGTGCCAAGGAAACAAGCTGTTGCATGGGTGTAACCCATCACATAAGTTTCTCATTGGCACATCTTTTGTTGCTGTGAAACTGCTGTGAAACTGCAGTGAAACCCGGATAACTCAACATTGCAGGGCCCACAAAAACACGTCTAATTATGGATAGTGATAAATTGCCCAAGCATACTTTGGGAAACCACAAATATAAAAACAACATGTTTTGAAGAATATGGCTACTTCTCAACATTTATTTCACTTTAATTATATTGTGAATGAATGTCAATAATAATGATTGTGAACAAACTTCATTAATAACGACAACGAATAGCTAATGCAAAAAAAATCCCCAAGAAAGTCTGACCTGTTTGAAAACAATATCAAATTGAAGGAAAATTTTTGCTGATTCCGATGATACAAAGTTTTTGCCATAGCTAATACTTCTAAACTTGAAAACAGTTTTTAAAAATCTACTCTTCCCTGAAAATCGAATTAATACACTCCAGTCCAAAATGCAAGCCACAAAAAATGGCAAATAATACATAGCGTACCCCATTGTATTATATTTATAAATATCCATATGTAGACACGTACATAAAAACAGTCCAAAGGTACGATCACACTTTAACGGTATTTAAATTTTTTTTAGATACAGATGTCGTTGACCTGACAATTCTAGGTTGCTAATGATAACGGCAGCATACTATTGGTTAACTCAAGATTTTCGTAATGCTAGTGGCCGCAACGCAAGTGCTTTGTCAATAGCAAAGCTCGTGCATGAATGAACACACTAACATTCGCTGGCTAATATACTGGTATCTAAAGTGAAGTGTGACACTCTCACCTGTAACGGCATCGGGGTTGGACAAAAACCATGTTTTTATGGAAAAAAAGACGAATAAACAGGGCTTTTTTGGTTCAAATTGGCTTTCATAATTTAAACCGGTTTTTAAAATTTGAATGGTTTCAAAAGCAGTCAATGTTATATATTTTGCTGCTGAATGGTTAAAAGGATGGCAATTGATATGTAGCTATTGGCTTGTTAACAATGTTTAATGTCTATTTCCAAAAAAGACAACTGCGTGGTACAGCAAAGCGACAATATTTAAATAATTGACTGACTACAAAATAACTACATCAAATAAAAACAAATACATACTAACTACCACAGCTACAAGGCGTTACCGTAGCAGGCCACGGGATCATTGGGATTTTCTATGTAGTTTTGCATTAAAGACGTAGTAAATAAATCTGTCATGATTTTTTAGCGGAAAGTAGCTTTCGCACTGTACAGTGCACCATCCCAATTTTGACCTTGAATCGGTCATATATGTGGTTCATATTTTCAATAAACATCCTTCATTTCTCTATTTTGGTAATTAACTAAAACCGAGTTGAAAAGTCGGTTTTATCGTTTTAGTTCTTCAGAATAAACAACAGAATGAGACCATAGCATGGGTAATTGCTATAAATCAGATAAATGGAAATTGACATTTCTCGTAAAATATTTTGCGGGAATAAGACAAAAAGATGGATGAAAAACTTTGTGATGATGATAAATTAGGTTTATCAATTATTATTCAATAAACTGAACCATAAAACAAAAACATTTTGTCTAGCTATTATTATCAAATTCATAGATGGTTAGAAAATTTGTTATTAGCAACAACAATCATTTTTTGCCAACTACAAATTCATGCAAAACATATGAAAAGTAGAAGCTCGAACAAAAATCACTCGACCAACGATGAATTCAAGGTACGCTTGTTCACTGGTAATACACAAGTGATAACTGTTATTGGTAACTATTTTAATAAAAGTGATTGTTATTCCTTCTAGACTTCACTGCAACCCAAAAACACACAATAAATGCTCAGCGAGTATAATAAAATAACACAGCTGTGCATTGCTAGCTAACTTAAAAATGCTACAGTGAGATAATTTTTGTTGTGAGGCATCTTTGAAAACTTATGTGTTGCTGAAGTACATACAGAGGATACAACCGAACACTTGCTCTCTCTCCTGCTATTACCACCACTCCTAGAACTCTTGTAGACAGACAACAGTGAGAAGAGAGCGGAGCTGATGGAAACATGGTGTTTACTTGACCATAATTTATACAAGTTAAACCCTCCATTATTCATATCCATCTAATTTTCCGAAACTCCCCTAATCATCCAATCGAGATTTCGCCAAGTAACTACTACTTCATAGATTACTGATCATTGACTCTAGTAAAACTATGCACCTCAAACTTACCAGTCACATGCCGATACTCTGAGTAAATCATAGATATGGCCAAACACTAAAATCACTTGCGCGGCTATTTCTTAAGCAAATAATCTAAAAATCACATTATAATAATAATAATAATAGTAATAATAATAACAGCTAGTTTTAAAACATCAGCAAGAGTTACCATTATTCAATATTAATGATAACTTATTATTTTTTATTATCATTTGCAACTTATTATTTTTATTGTTATTCTTTTGGTGAGAAATAAAAATTACCAATAACAATCAAAATAATCCTACACATGTCACACTTGACAGTTGTACAGTAGTGCATTGATACATTGCTAATGAGATTTTAGCGATAAACCCGAATGTTTTACGTAATGCACGAGAACGAAGTCGCGAAAAAATGCATTTAACCCCTCGCCAGAAATCGGCGTCCACCCTCGTTTTTCGCCTGCTGCTAGGTACATAATATGGCAGCTGAGCAAAGATAAATCAACTTAATGCTATTTAATCTTTAGTTTTTGGAAGGTTTGAAGTTTAAAGATTTCATTGCTTTCCATTAACTCAGGTTACTATGGTTTGGATATTCACCTTCATGACTAATCACCGAGAGAGAAACAAAATACTATTAGCTCCAGGTTTAATACTTACCTATTACTATTATCATTAATTATTAACTCACTTCTGACAACCATGAAATCACCAAGAGTCAGCACAGGAAGTCCTTTAAATTTTTCTCTTTGTGAAAAATGCAATGGGTAATGCTCTCTCGGTTGATTTATAACTACATAAACAATTATTATTATTAAGTTTAATTAAAAAAACAATAATTAATATATTACTTACTGATAACAAATATTATTATTATTAATGAATAGTAACAATTTACTGAAATGAATAACAGACTAACAGCAGTAGCAGCAGTAGTAGGTAAATTATCATTGTTACTAGAAGAAACTTTTGTTATATATAGTAATTATCATTTTTATGGGTAATATTATTTAATACTATTAAACCAAGTTGTTATTTATAATTTTTGACACACGTTTTTCTATGTAGACGAAGATTGAAATGAAAATATATACACGCATGCATACATACATATAATATAATAATAAGAATTGTTGGTGGGAAGAAAAGAAATAATAGATAGTTGCATTTGTATCATTGTTGTTAAACACTGCCGTTATACTATTCAATATTGTTATTAGCATTGCGATTTACTTGGAGTAGTTCTTCTTGAGCTTTCATTATTAATACGAAAACAAGTGCATTTGAATGGTCATTTTTTACAGTGCATATTATTATTATCTTTAAAACTACTTACATTTCATTGTTAAATTATTGCAAGCCGTAGAAAGAGTTATCGTAATTACTAACAAAAATTTGTAACAATGGTAAATTGAGAAAAATATAATAAATGGCCGAGAAAAATTTATGTCTTGGATATTATATAAATAGAACTGTTAGTAACACAATTATGATCGATACTTATTCTATTGTGTCATTACCGCAACAATACAGAGATGTGATATTTTATTTATTACAGTATTATCTGTCTTTTAAAACTCATAAAATTCCTCGATCGAGCATTGCTCGTGTTTGGAGTTATGTGACCAAAAGTCCTTGATCGAGCAGCGCTCGGACGTTATTTTGTTTGGTTTTCGGAACTTATTGCAGAAGTTTGTGTAGACAGCCATGAATATTTTTTATATCATTGTGTAGAACAGAGTCTTGCCTATTTTCTGGTTTTTGTTTGAAGACTCTACGACCTTCTAAACGGAAACAGTTCCAAATATCCTTGACCCTATCACTTCCTGTATTCAATTTCGGAACTTTTTTCATAATGAGGGGCAGTTTTTTTCTGGAAAGGAGCAAGCACATTGTTTTTTTTCTTTTGATTTATTTAGTTTATTAATATCTTAGCTTGTTTGAGCTCTCTGATAATGGAATTGAAGGTTAGTAAGCTAGTAATTAATTATTTAGATACGGCATTGATAATAAATAATTAATTTTAATTTTATTCTATTATTTCTGTAACGTTGTTGATTGATGTTGTTCCTTATATCAAAATGTAGCTCTAAATGTTTCTAGTTCATTCGTGCACCAATGAGGGCTTATTTTCGCTTGCAATAAAAATATTTATTATTTTCACACACAAAAATTTCCGAAATTTTTGGTAATCCGTGCAGCCAGTGCTGGATTGTTGTTGCAGTGTTCCAACACTTTTTTTGCATATTTTTGCTTCAAATTTTGCTAGTCTAATCAAAATTTTGTCCTCTTTTCAGCTGTACTATCAGTTTTAAGTTAAGTGTGTTACTTTTTTGTTACTGGTTGATCTGTTGTGGTCATTACTAAAAAATGGTCTCGAAACTAAAAAAATAATAAAAATAGTTTAGACTGGTGGAATCAATATGTTATTAATTCTACTCAGAGAAGAGGGAATGCTGATTCATATGAGCATAAATTTGTTACCATATCATGCATAAATGAATTTCAATACAATTTTTAAAATTGAACTTTTTTGAAAAAAGCGGGTGACAAATGACCTCAGTAATTGGTGAAAGCGATTGAAAATCAAAGAGTTTTAAGGCTCCTGCCATAACAACAATGTATTTCGCAAAAACAACTTGATAATCTCTGTGTATACATCAAGAGACCATTCAATATGACTTGATTGTTTTACAGCCGGCTTATCTTTATTAGATCTTTGCAAGGTGACTGGCGGCTTTTCAACAAAGACGCAGTACTTCCGAACCACAGTACAAAAATAAGCAACTGTGGTTTGCATGAGAGTTTTGTGTCAAGTCTTTTCTCCTTGCTCATCATACTAGCATCTGTGCTCAAAACTACTTATAAATTTTGTTTTAGTTCACTCATCAAACTTTTTATGTATCTTTAAAACCTAACTTTCTCTTTAAACTTTGGAACACAGTTTCCTTGGCACATTTCAAAACTACAGCATAAAAAGTATATATCGACCTGTAAGACATTCGATGCTTGTTTCTTGTCTGCCAAGTGAAGATGAGCTTCTGTAGTTAGTTTTTGCATTGATGTTGCTGAACCTTCACTTTTCCGAACCACTATAAAAAAACTGATGCCCAAACTATCAATTGAGAGAACTAAGTAATGGCATAGAGTGAAAAAGGGCACTTTTTTACCTTAGGATAATCATTAATTTTTTATAAATGAAGTAAAAGAATGACACGAAAAAATATCAAGCAAAGATTCTATCATCTATAGACTATTTTTACTTGAAACCGAGATTAATGACCCAATAGCTTCGATTACGCAAAAGAGTTTGACCGTTTTGTTGATTTCCAAAAAAATGACTTATAAATAGCCGAAAAGGCTTGACATCACATTTAACTAGACCAAGACGTATCTTGGGAGCTGCTGCAGAACAGTTTATTAAATGAATTTGTAGCTTGTAGCAGACATAAATGAGGACACATAGTCGGGAAAATATATTTCATGTAATTCACATCCATAATTCTAGTACGATTGCTATCAGCATTGATATGCATCTGAGTGTGGCCAATTGGTATATGTAGCATAATTATTGAACTTTTCTAAACCCATCATGTATTTATGTTGCTAGATTCAACCAAGGTGTCAAAATCACAAAGCGTTGTGTATCGAGAGCGATGCGTTAGAATAACTTGTGTGAGTATTGTTTTCGGTCAAGTCAACCTCATCAGGAACATTGCATAAAAATCAGCAGCCATTAGCAACTGTTGATTCTTATGATATCAATTGTAATGCTCATAAACGTTTAACAATCCTTTATAGAAGAGGAAAAGAAATCGCGCCTTTAAAGATCAAAGAAAACGAAGAAATGATTAAATGCACTGAGTAATTAACCTTTCTGTGCTACTGCAGTTAGCATCGTTTTTGTCGTTTTCTTCATTGATTTGCTATGATTTTTATGATGAGAAATCAAATAACGTTATTGTCTAATTCATTTGTAACAACATAAAAACTCATTGCTTTTGAAATGGCAAACTGTTTGTCCACTTACGCATTCCGTATAAAGTATTTACTCATACACGTAGGTTAACACTGCGACTAACAAACTGCCAAATCATCCAGCAAGAACAGTTTTTTTGTTGGAACATGGCAAAGTTGAAGTTTCTGGTAAGCATTATGTTGCTTCATTTATTGCTAACTAATTTTTATTCATTGTATCAGGTATTAAGGCTACTGGATGTAAGATGTTATGTTTCCCGTCTACTTGAAAATAATGACAATCCATATTTAATTACTGCATTGATAAATGAATTATTTCAGGAACCAGAGTTAGTTCAGGGCATTAATTTCATTCATGAGTAAAATCCAACTAAAATATCTAGTAAGTATAGCACCCATAAGCACATATGCTTGACAAACAGCAATGCAAGAACGGTGGCAATTATTTTTCATCATTCAAATGTGCTTCAGTCCATGTATATAGAGAGTAGTCATTTACTGTTCTGTCATTGTTGTGATATACTTTGTTTGTGTACATCTATCATTTCTACTCTAACGGAATTGAAGTAAAAGGATGTAAGAACTGTGGAGTAATAGATGATTATGTGATCCACAAGTGTGAATAATCGTGTCAATTAGAGCTCGTGCTCTTCAATCTTCATTTAATTTTTGTCGTTGAGACTTCTAAAGAGTCCGTGCTAGCAGGGTTAGCCATCAAAGACAGCTATCCAAGTAAAGATAACAAGTACAATGCCCTAGATGACCTTAATTCATCCTTGATTGCACAGATGTCAATAGATGACTTGAGAAAAACCATATCTCAGTTAACAATTGGGCATGAGCTCTAGCATGTTCTTTCTAGAACTACAAGCAAAATTTTCTTCCAGTCATATTGATCTCTTTGTGAACTGTTATAAGACGAACTTTCACTGACATTTTTATAAAATCACTTATCCTCTATAACACCCAGGAGCATGTCGGGTCATCCATAATGTAAGCCTGTTTGGTGGCCATTTGGATTAGTATTTCAGTCTCCTTATCGTAAAATAGGTGAACAAATTGTTCTATGATTGTCCATTGAAATCACTCTTTCCATCTCAGTTTGGGAGGGACCTGTTGCTTTGTTCAACGGCTTTCTGTGTTTGTAGGCGAGTTACATGAAAGGTTCTCTAAAGGGAAGTTGCATGAGATTCCTCTATTCGTTTTGAATTGGCGAGTTTCTGGAGAGCAGGTAAACCGTTGTCGTTTTATAAGCATTTTCCTATCGTATACAATCATTTGCTATATTTCCCAGTAATTGATGCAGTAGTTTTTCAATAGAATTAGTTTTGCTATTAGTTATTAACCAACTTAGTGTTGCATGATCATGTTGCATGTTCGCATTTTGCTCAGTACTCAGTGATGGAGTTGACACTGAGCTATAATGGAGGAACTTCAGCTACTCTGACTATTGCACTGAAGACAGCAGTTATTATACAGCTGCTGGCTCTCCTATCAGCAAATGCATGTATTTTTGAAAATACGTTTCAATGGTGATAAAAAGGTTGGTTGAAGCAAAAGATTCAATAGAAGCTTCTGAAGCATCTAAAAGACTACTCTTTTCCAACATGATAACCAAAAGCCTTTTTTATGTTTTTAAATGGTCTGGTACAAAATCAGTTTGATAGGAACATATTCAAAACCTTTAACAAGTCGCCTTTCTTTGACTTTCTGATAAAAATATTTCATTGATGTCTGTCAAACTCTGTTTGATGAACGTTTGAAGAAAAACCTTCCGAAAATGTCTTTCAGATAACTATTTTTATGACCGTATACAAAAAATGCCTCAACGTTTTATTATGTCAAGTTTAGTGAGATCTTCAGTCAAATGTGAAAAAAAACACATTAAAATAGCATTTTTATTTATTTATATTGTCAGACGGGTTTTTTCCACTTCAATAACTGGTTTGTTTTTGGAGTTCTGTGACAGAAATTGGTTTATAATACGTGATGTAATGGGGTCCCCCGCACAGTAGCTTCTCTTTAGAATGTGACCAGAATTAGCATGGTCCATGGTTTAACTTTTCTTTATCAATCATGACTTGCTTGACTCTTATCCCGCATTGACCCATTCCAAGCAGCTGATATGACAAACATGATGTTGTCGAGACAGCTAAAGAGATAAAAATAGCTTTGAAAAGTCTTTCTTAAAATGATTTTGGTTATTTACTTGAAAGAAATTAATTGAATATTACGCTCATGGGTAAAGCCATAGTTTCGTATTTCGGGTATGATTGAGCTTGCCAATGTAAACTGATGAGGGTGTATCCTTGGTGAATTAGTTTGGCTTGCTTCCACACTGGCGATGTGCAGTTATAATTTATGTTGACAGCGCATCATCGTAATTATACACGCCATACCTACTTATTGCCATGAACGGGGAAAACTGAATATCTTGTTACAACAATTTGACTTTCTTTCAATAGTGTGGGTCGTGACAAGCGGGCTTCCGGCGTCTCCATCACTAGCGCCACCTATAAAACTTCCAGGACCCCATTGACCAATTAATTCTCGAACCATCAGAAACAGATTTTTTAATACAATTTTCAAGTTTAACTACTTTTGCAGAGCTGGTCATAAACAAAGTTGCACACTACGCTTTAAAGATTCCTTCATGTCCTGTCGTTAACAGTAGGCATTTGCACCCACTTCACCATGTGGTACTTATTAAGCCTACGACTCAGTAACTATACATACACTAGTTCAGCCGGAAAAGTTTACATTTTAGTTTTGCTGAATATAACATAAGTGAGAAAACGTAGCTGAAGACGCCTCTGCAACCACTTCACTGTGTGACAGCTATAAAAGTCGTGTCGCATAGAAGTTACTGCACTGATACCAGTTGAGCAGGGCAGGTCTATTAGTTATACGAAGTTGCAGTGACTGCAAGTCAGGTACTGAGGAAACCTCTCCTACATACTACTATAAAAGTGGTGAATGAGTGGGGGGGGGGGCAAGTTAATTTCTATAAGTTTGCTTTTTTCAGTATGACCTGTTGCGGTCCCATAGTGCGCCGGGCAGAATTTTACTTCAGCCTCACTGGTTTAATTACCATATCTGCATGAATAACACTGCCGACTTTGGGAGTTCCCAACATAGTTACTATTTGCTAACTACCAAGTAAATGGCAGCAGATACCTGACGAATACATCAATCAATGATGATTGGCAATGGTAGATATGCAAGGTTGTTCAACGCCTACTAGTAGTGACAGAATTGAACAAAACAATTAATTAAATTTAATGTTTGAAAAAAGCTCAAACTACTACCATCAGTGAATAAATAAAAGTAATGGTTACTACTAGTAACAATATCGATTGATAAAAAATTTGATTTGGAAAAACAACATTTATATATCAAAATACAAATAAATAACGCTATGTACAATCTGTCGAACACACCGAACTGTCGAACGATGGAATTATGTTCTCTTGGTGGAGATAACTCTATGGAACTAGCTTAGTGACTATAATATCGACTCATCAAATTTGTACTCATTAAATACCATAATAATTATTAGTTAGTACCATTTGTAATAACTATTGTAGTATTTATTTATTGTATTAAATCGCAATAAAGATATGATTATTAATATTAATTGTAACAAATGAAAAGAGCCATGACATTATTATTATTACTTGTGATTAATAATAGCATTTAATCATAGCTCTAGAAAAATAACCAGTGGGTTTAAAATGACAGTGGTTAGCAGTAAATAATTATAAAACTATTCATTATTATCCATTTTACTATTTATTACTATTGGCAAATGTTGATCACCACTGAACTAACATGAATAAAGATAAGAACATTAATAATAAAAGGGGCAGTTGGAAAATGGAATGCCCTGTTTTTGTATTTCAAATAATGATCGTCATCTTACCATTACTGGCGACGTTATTTTCAAAGCAGATCATCCGGGACACCATTGAAATAGAGAAGACCCCATATATAACTAATACGAAAAAAGTTTTTTTCAATCATTAAACAACACAAACCTGCTTTCACATTTTCATCATGATCAATTTTTTATATAATATTGCTAATGCTGCACATGATCATATTTATAATTATTAAAATGATAATTATTGTTATGAACTTATCTATTGTAGTGAAACTGCCACGTCGCACAAATGTCATGTTCTCTATAGTGACATATGTAGATCATTATATCATCTGTAGCCAAATAAAAATTATGATATAATACTGCTGCAATCGCTTTGCTAAAGCCGCGTTTACACTAGGCGACTCCGATTCCTTGGAAGTTTGCCGGTTGCGTTTTGGCACTGGAGACTGGCGTTGTTCCGGTGGAGATGCAGGGTTGTCGGAGGCTGAAACGCAGCAACCCAATAGTGTTCGGTTTGAGCGACAAGTCGCAACGTCTTCATAGCCACGTGACACAGTTCACCAATTGAGTTGCTCCATATATTGGCTCCAATATTTTATTTATTCTAGCCCCAATATAACGTGAACAATGATTGTTATAAGATCGTAAGGTTACTATTAAATAATTAATTATTACCGTTTTGTTGACATGTGTGTTTATTATTTTTTCCTATCAAAAGAATCAAACTATGTATGTTCAACAATAATAAATAATTCATATTCGGAGTAGTTATCATTATTATTTTGGATGCAAACACCAAAAGAACGATAGATTTTCTTCAAATTATTATTTAATTTCCGTAAGTGGTATTATTATTTATAGATAAGTTAAAATTTCATAATATAGATACATAAAAAATCCACAAGACACTAGAGAACTACTGTCTGGTAGAAAACTGGTAATAGTCAAATCACAACTAATCAATCCAACTGCGTGAGCAGGAACAGAATAAATTATTTTAGCTAAGATGATTGAGCAATTCTGAGTCGCAAAACTCAAAAATTAAGGGGGTGGGTCGCAGCAGTGTAAAGGCAACATGCGTCTGCGACAATCAATAGAGTCGGAAACGCCTAGTGTAAATGTAGCTTAACTCTCTGATACTAAGCAAAAACAGCAATATTATAAAAAAAAATGAAAATAACCAATATATATAGGAATTATCACTTCTACTTTATTCACAACCTAAATGAAATGCTTTGAAATCAGCGCCACCATGACTAATATTATAGTTTGTTTGTTCAGCCGTTTGGCTAGTTTGGTGTGTTCGGGGAATTTTACATACTAAATATATAGCATTATTTATTAGTCGACTGTGAACAATTACAAGAGCAACAAACAACAAGTACTACTGAGTATGGTGGCTCATAACGTTAGACGGTTTCGTTTTCAAAGCGTGATGAACGGATTTGAAATAGTCCAGACGGTTTGCAAAGCGTCTTTTACATTGAAAATAATTGGGTAATTGTAGTAAAATAGCCCAAGAAACTATGTTTAAAAACGGGCTTGTTGGGTTATAATAAATTAATTGTCGGCCTCAGCAGTTGCGGGATTAATGCTATAAAACTGTATTTCCTGTCCAACAATTGTAAAATCTGCAAACCGTATAGTTGTATTGCAAATAATTCAGACAGTTTAGAAATGATCCAGATGATTTAGAAAATTACAAACCGTATGGACGCTTTAGAAAGAGAATTAACTATTTACAAATCGTATGAATTATTTAGAAATAGTCTGAACTGTTTCAAATTAGTCTAAACTATTTTGAAATGGTTGCAAAAGTTTGCAAGGCACATGGCTTTCGAACCAAAAGCGATCGTCATCATTTTATTTATAGCCTCTATATAATTTTATCAACATAGACGTCGATCCAAAGACATAGAGCAAGTTAATTAACTGTATAAAAATGTTGTTGAATATAATCTCTAAAATGAATTTTTACATTTACAGTTAGGTTGTATTTATTATTTAAAATAATTTAAAGCAAATAATATTTAATAAATAAAAAACATTATTTATTTATATAAAGAAAATTCAACTGTTCAGTGTTTAGGAGAAACATTATCCATCATAAATGGACAGGTAGATCTATGATCAATAGAGCGAACCACCAAATCGGCTCGGATTTTCAAAGCTCATGAACGATTTCACAAAGCGTTCAGAAGTTTTTCCAAAGTTCAGACTATTTCAAATTCGTTCAAACGGTTTGGAAAGCGTTCAGACGTTTTAAAACACAAAAGGCAAAACGTTCTGAGCCACCATAACTGAGTCTGTTGTAGCTGATTTCTATTAATCATTCATTATCATTACTATTACTCACTCGACTATAACTTTTGTTGCTATTATTATCACTATTACATCACAGTCATCAATAAATATTGATTAATAATTATTATTATTATTATTATTATTATTATTATTACAATCATTATAATTGTTATTATGTTGTCATGCAGCGTGATAGCCCAGATATTTTTATTAATTAATAACATTTCATATATTATTACTGATTTATTTACTTATTATTAGCTATTATTATTATTATTACTATTTAGATAGTTAAAAAACCCTCACGGTCGCCGCGTGATATGAGCAAAAGAATTTGCAAAAAAACTTGTCCCCGAAATTCGTGAATTTTTTAAAATTAAAAAAATAGCGTTTTCTTTCATATCTTTCATATCTATAACTAAAGCTCACAGAGACACAAATTCAATTGCTATAGTTAGAGAAGTCTACCGCGTGTGGATGTGACTATGAACCTTTTTCTCATTTTAATCATAGACTTGAGAAAATGCCTTTATATTTTCGACTTTTTTATCAAAAATCCACCGAGTCCCTGATGGGCATCGGCATATTGTTATAGCACTATAAAATAGACTGTGGGGTTAGGAGTTGAGCAGGGTATAATTATTGTAGTGTGTTCAATGTATTTTTATAATAGAAAGGTTTTTCAAAGACGCCCCCGACTAAAATTATTTTTTTTTCCTAGCCATTTGTGAATTAGCCTAACCACAATCATTACAAACGCATCGCGGGCTTATCATGTGCGCTGCATTTTTCAAGTAAATAATGGGATTTCCACAAACTCTATGGTTAATAATGGTTAGTAGTCATTAGTATCGTGGCTATTTATTTGTCATCATTGGTGCTTTCATTTTAATTTATTTTGGTTCATAATTAATCTAATATTATATCTGTTATTCCAGAAAAAAAATATCATTGAACGATAACTGTGAGTGGTAATAAATATGATATAGCAAAATGCAATGCAATTAATAACCATTAGTTTTAATAATTGATTAATTATTGAAATATATTATTATATCATTTATGATTATTATCATTAATTAGATGATTTCTGATGATGACACCTGTCTATATCAACTGAGATACAGTACTTGTTGTTTCCTGTGTAATCCAGCTACTTCTACATAATAATGTTATACAGCGAATGCAAAGCATTTATAATTGTTACATGCATATGTCTAACCATTGAGCCGCAAGCATGATATCTATATATATATATTATGTATAAATTTATATATATACTTTATATATATGCATGCGTGAGTCAGCATTAATTGCCTGGAGATGAGATTCACTATGTATTTTTTTACCTAAAAGTACATTTGGTAAAACTTGTTTTAACAGTTAACTACTGAGGTGACAATAGAAAATTTGGTCTCATTTTATCCACAAGCTATTGTTGTTCTACCCACTGAAACTATCTAAAAAAAAAAAAATTCGGAACACTTTGAAAAAACTTCTTGCACTACCGATACTATTATTATATTACTGATCTGATACTGCCAGACACTGATATTACTACGTGGTGTAAACTGATAACTGATTACTTGATAAATAAAATGCAATGGTCAATACTATAATTAATAACCATTGTAGATTTAGATTCACGTCGTATACTCATCTTATTACAAGATTCAGCTACAAGGATTTCAAGTAGCTGTCATATTATTAATAGATTATTGTATACATTTATAATAATATATATAGTCATGATAAATATATAATATTATTAATAATTATTTTTTCACCATCATCATGAACAATAATAATAAAATTATAATAAATAAATAATAATAAATAAGTAATTATTATTATAATTTACTAACTAATTAATAGTTACAAGAATGATAATTAAATAAAAACAACCATCATTTATAAAATAATAACTGATTGACAATAAAATGCAAGCATTATTGAGTGGCTATGGCCATCACAACCTCTATTCCATTAGACAGACAACAGGGTGTTCAAATTCAAGGGTGTGTTTGGAAACCTTATGCCTAGGGCACTCGTTGCTTAAATTAGGTGCTGAACTGGCCATTTATTGCGAAAATGCTATTAGCGACAAAAGGTAGACGATTTTTGTTAGATAGGAAAGTAACATGGGTGACGTCACAAAATAGGCAGTTCTACACCTACCTCAGCCATTAGTAGTAATATATGAGCAGATCTCCCTACCAAGTGTTTTTTTGTGGATTACACCTAGGGGTGAAAGCAATGGGTTACGGCGTTGGATGGATTCGCCGAGTTAATATTGTATTTCATTTGAGGGGCATTTGAGTGGCATTTAAGTGGCATTTGAGTTTTGATTATTTTTTTACTTAATTTGAACTTATATGTCATATAGAGTTTATATTGTATTTCATTTGAGGGGCATTTGAGTGGCATTTGAGTGGTATTTAAGTGGCATTTGAGTTTTGATTATTTTTTTACTTGATTTGAACTTATATGACATATAGATTTTGAATGTATGGCATTCAACTTTTGATAATTTTTTTACATAATTATATACATACTTGAGAGATAGAGGAGAGAGAGGGAGGAGAGAGGGAGAGAGAGAGGAGAGAGAGATTTTTTAGTTTTCTATACATTCATGTATATATGGTTAATTATGGACGTATTTATGGATATATTTATATCTACATAGAGAGAGGAGATATATCTACATTGAATAAATATATTGATCAAAAATGAAAATTATATGATTATATACCTGATTACATAATAAGTAGGGAAAATCTTCCTATATAATATAGCTAGAGTCAGTAAATACTAAGTTATACAAAGCAATACAACTTGTAATGACATTCAATGCATTCATACATACATACATATGGTATCTTGAGAGAGAGAAAGAGAGAGAGGAGAGAGATCTTTTAGTTTTCTAGCAATTAATGTATATATGGTCAATTATGTACATATTTATGGGTATATTTATATCTACATAGAGAGAGAAGAGAGGAGATATATCTAAATTGAATAAACACATTGATTAAAAATGAATCATTATATGATTATATACATTTATTACATAATAAGTAAGGAAAATCTCCCCACATAATATAGCTAGAGTCAGTAAATACTACGTAATACAAAGCACTACAACTTGTAATAAATACAAAGTAATAACAGTTAATGCATAGTTTGTTCCTTTACAATGTTGTCTTTGATGTAGTGATGTTATATCTTAGGAAGGAAGACTTCTGTTCTATGTGGTTTAATTTCGTAATGAACTAAAATAAAAAAATTATGTATTAGTATAGAATGATTAAGCAAAAATGTAAAATAATTACATGAATTTGAATTATAGTTCTAGTTACATTGGATAGTTTACATTACATTATTAGAAAAGGGAAATAACTCACCAAGTTACATTGTTCAACTTGTTCTTTCTTGAGCATTATTTTCACCAAGTGCTTTTGATTCTCTTTCATCTATCTAAAACAAAACAAAAAATACTTGCTTTATAAATATGTTGTAAAAAAATACACTAATTACACCAAAAAAGCGCTTTTTTTTTACCTGAAAAAATGTATATGTTCAACATTTTGTTGTAAAAACTACGTTAATTACACCCAAAAAGTCCTTTTCTTTACCATGAAAATGTATATATTCAGCATTTTGTTGTAAAAAATACACTAATTACATCAAAAAAGTCCTTTTTTCACCTAGAAAATGTATATATTCAGCATTTTGTTTAATTTATGGTAAAAATTAGTAAAACTCACCTATAGTGATATGATTGCCTTGAGTTATAGATTAGCTTTTTGAACTCTTGTTCTGGACAGTTTTTTTCAGCATCATCGAAATATAATATAAGTAATTTTTAGAGTCTTCATTGGTTTGGTATCATCTAAGTAGGTGATAGATCTTGAAAGAAATTCTTGCTGTGTTGGAGAAGTGTGCTGTCTTCAGAATCCATGTAGTTTGAGTCTTCATTGATTTGGTATCATCTAAGTAAGTCGTAGATCTTGAAAGGAATTCTTGCTGTGTTGGAGAAGTAGACTGTCTTCAAAATTCATGTAGTTTGAGTCTTCATTGGTTTGGTATCATTTAAGTAGGTGGTAGATCTTGAAATGAATTTTTGCTGTGTTGGAGAAGTATGCTGTCTTCAAAATTCATGTAGTTTGAGTCTTCATTGGTTTGGTATCATCTAAGTAGGTGGTAGAGCTTGAAAGGAATTCTTTCTGTGTTGGAGAAGTATGCTGTCTTCAAAATCCATGTAGTTTGAGTCTTCATTGATTTGGTATCATCTAAGTAAGTCGTAGATCTTGAAAGGAATTCTTGCTGTGTTGGAGAAGTCGACTGTCTTCAAAATTCATGTAGTTTGAGTCTTCATTGATTTGGTATCATCTAAGTAGGTGGTAGATCTTGAAATGAATTCTTGCTGTGTTGGAGAAGTGCGCTGTCTTCAAAATCGATGTAGTTTGAGTCTTCATTGATTTGGTATCATCTAATTAAGTCGTAGATCTTGAAAGGAATTCTTGCTGTGTTGGAGAAGTATACTGTCCTCAAAATTCATGTAGTTTGAGTCTTCATTGGTTTGGTATCATTTAAGTAGGTGGTAGATCTTGAAATGAATTTTTGCTGTGTTGGAGAAGTATGCTGTCTTCAAAATTCATGTAGTTTGAGTCTTCATTGGTTTGGTATCATCTAAGTAGGTGGTAGATCTTGAAAGGAGTTCTTGCTGTGTTGGAGAAGTCGACTGTCTTCAAAATTCATGTAGTTTGAGTCTTCATTGGTTTGGTATCATCTAAGTAGGTGGTAGATCTTGAAATGAATTCTTGCTGTGTTGGAGAAGTGCGCTGTCTTCAAAATTGATGTAGTTTGAGTCTTCATTGGTTTGGTATCATCTAAGTAGGTGGTAGATCTTGAAAGAAATTCTTGCTGTGTTGGAGAAGTCGACTGTCTTCAAAATTCATGTAGTTTGAGTCTTCATTGGTTTGGTATCATCTAAGTAGGTGGTAGATCTTGAAATGAATTCTTGCTGTGTTGGAGAAGTGCGCTGTCTTCAAAATCGATGTAGTTTGAGTCTTCATTGATTTGGTATCATCTAATTAAGTCGTAGATCTTGAAAGGAATTTTTGCTGTGTTGGAGAAGTATGCTGTCTTCAAAATTCATGTAGTTTGAGTCTTCATTGGTTTGGTATCATCTAAGTAGGTGGTAGATCTTGAAATGAATTCTTGCTGTGTTGGAGAAGTGCGCTGTCTTCAAAATTGATGTAGTTTGAGTCTTCATTGGTTTGGTATCATCTAAGTAGGTGGTAGATCTTGAAAGAAATTCTTGCTGTGTTGGAGAAGTGTGCTGTCTTCGTCTTCATTAGCTTGGTATCATCTATGTAGGTGGTAGATCTTGAAATGAATTCTTGCTGTGTTGGGGAAGTATGCTGTCTTCAAAATCTATGTAGTTTGAGTCTTCATTGGTTTGGTATCATCTATGTAGGTGGTAGATCTTGAAAGGAATTCTTGCTGTGTTGGAGAAGTGTGCTGTCTTGAAAATTGATGTAGTTTGAGTCTTCATTGGTTTGGCATCATCTAAGTAGGTGGATCTTGAAAGGAATTCTTGCTGTGTCACATAAGTAGGAGAGAAAGTCATGTTGTTTTACATCTATCGTTGGTGTTGGTAGATCTTGACCACATGTTTATAGTCTTTGCTACTGCTGCATTTCGTCTCAAACAAGAGTCCAAAGTAGACATCATAACTACAAAATACAAAAAATTGATTGTTACAATTGATTCATTTATTTTCATTGGCTTTATCTACATAGAGTAGCGAAGAAAAGGTTTGTGTGAGTATAAAACTACCTAGTAGAGATAAATTTATATCTAGGGTCAACTAGCATTGAATAATTATTATTATTTTGTTAATAATAAATAAGTAGAGTCGGCTACTTTACTAGAGCTTGGACAAACACTTATTTTAAAAATGAATAATTAGAGCTTTCTACTAGTGTTAAATAATTATTGATAATAATTTACCTTATCACCACTTAGAGCCAGATGATTTAATTAACTAAAGACAAATAATTATTTTAGCATCTCTACTACAACTACTAGAAGATTTTCTATATTAAGGTGAGAAATAATAAACAACTATTTAACACTAATAATGTAAACTATCCAATGTAACTAGAACTATAATTCAAATTCATGTAATTATTTTACATTTTTGCTTAATCATTCTATACTAATACATAACTTTTTTATTTTAGTTCATTACGAAATTAAAAGCACATAGAACAGAAGTCTTCCTTCCCAAGATATAACATCAGTACATCAAAGACATCATTGTAAAGGAACAAACTATGCATTAACTGTTATTACTTTGTCTTTATTACAAGTTGTAGTGCTTTGTATTACTTAGTATTTACTGACTCTAGCTATATTATATGGGGAGATTTTCCTTACTTATTATGTAATAAATGTATATAATCATACAATGATTCATTTTTAATCAATGTATTTATTCAATTTAGATATATCTCCTCTCTCCTCTCTCTCTATGTAAATATAAATATACCCATAAATATGTACATAATTGACCATATATACATTAATGTATAGAAAACTAAAAGATCTCTCACTCCTCTCTCTCTTTCTCTCTCTCAAGATACCATATGTATGTATGTATGAATGCATTGATTGTCATTACAAGTTGTAGTGCTTTGTGTTACTTAGTATTAACTGACTCTAGCTATATTATATAGGAATATTTTCCCTACTTATTATGTAATCAGGTATATAATCATATAATGTTTCATTTTTGATCAATATATTTATTCAATGTAGATATATCTCCCCTCTCTCTATGTAGATATAAATATAGCCATAAATATGTACATAATTAACCATATATACATGAATGTATAGAAAACTAAAAAATCTCTCTCCTTTCTCTCCCCTCTCTCATCTCCCATCTCTCCTCTCTCCTCTCCCCTCTCTCTCAAGATACCATATGAGTTCGAGTTATGTAAAAAAGTTATCAAAACTTGAATGCCATACATTCAAAACCTATATGCCATATAAGTTCAAATTAAGTAAAAAAAGAATCAAAACTCAAATGCCACTTAAATGCCACTCAAATGCCACTCAAATGCCCCTCAAATAAAATACAATATAAACTCGGCGAATCCATCCAACGCCGTAACCCATTGCATAACCCCCTAGATCTAATCCACAAAAAAACACTTGGTAGGGAGATCTGCTCATATATTACTACTGCCATTGAGGGCCCATCGATGAGTGTTGGCTATCAGAAGTTATTTATTTCCAGCAACGTTTATGATTACATGTACCTTTCGCAACTCTCACAGACACACACATTTGGGAGCCTTTTGAGCTTCATTCACAGCGCTAAAGTGTAGCCAGTTCTATGAGGTTGGTAGGTAACACAATTCATGTGTTGTGTTCGGTGTTGTTTGAACAATATGCTCAATATAGTCAAACCACCGATGGTACCATTTAAGGAATTGTGGTCACTTTATGGGAAAAACATAATACAAGAAAAATTTTTACAATATTTCGTTGTTAATTTCTTGACTCCTGGTCAGAAGGTTTCCCCAGGGTTACGTTGATTTTATTTTTCAGCAGCCTCTATTGTTAGGGGTTCAAGTGTGGCTGTTGCCATGGAGATATTATTATGCACGTACCTTGCAAGCAGAATATAAATTAATTATATAACTTTTTACTCCTATTCATTTAGTGAGCTTTCACTGGTTTAGCCCATTGTTGTACACTTGTACACTCAGTGATGATATTATTGTGTATTTTAGTTTCAAGAATCATTGTCAGAACATCAATGAAACTTCATTAGTGGAAATTATTACTTGTCACCAAAGTATCTTTTGTCATGGTCATAAAGCACAGCCATTGTGACAGTCTGTTTGTGTGATGAAAGGCTTTGTGTTTCAACACATGTACTCCTCTGAGCTCCAACTCTGGAGAAGTTTTTTCTATGTGAAACTACGGCTTCCTTTGCATTCAGTCGACCTGTGTAGCTAGTTTTATTCGAAAGAGCAAAGCTTTTGTCTCAACCAGTGAACAGGCACTATGATCTTGTCTCAACCAGTGAACAAGCACTATGATTTTGTCTCAACCAGTGAACAGGCACTATGATCTTGTCTCAACCAGTGAACAGGCACTATGATCTTGTCTCAACCAGTGAACAGGCACTATGATCTTGTCTCAACCAGTGAACAGGCACTATGATCTTGTCTCAACCAGTGAACAAGCACTATGATTTTGTCTCAACCAGTGAACAGGCACTATGATCTTGTCTCAACCAGTGAACAGGCACTATGATCTTGTCTCAACCAGTGAACAGGCACTATGATCTTGTCTCAACCAGTGAACAAGCACTATGATCTTGTCTCAACCAGTGAACAAGCACTATGATCTTGTCTCAACCAGTGAACAAGCACTATGATCTTGTCTCAACCAGTGAACAAGCACTATGAGCACTATGATCTTGTCTCAACCAGTGAACAAGCACTATGATTTTGTCTCAACCAGTGAACAGGCACTATGATCTTGTCTCAACCAGTGAACAGGCACTATGATTTTGTCTCAACCAGTGAACAGGCACTATGATCTTGTCTCAACCAGTGAACAAGCACTATGATCTTGTCTCAACCGGTGAACAAGCACTATGATCTTGTCTCAACCAATGAACAAGCACTATGATTTTGTCTCAACCAGTGAACAAGCACTATGATCTTGTCTCAACCAGTGAACAGGCACTA
>CALYOO010000068.1:0-31420 GCA_945261195.1 Cryptosula pallasiana
AAGAATTAGCGAAGATGGATTTTTTGGACATTACAGATTTGCCAGTCTTAGACACGCGCGCAAAATGTTTGAAGTATTCAAACTGTCTACATATGTTTGCTATTGACTTGGATCCACACTGATTTTTGATAGTAACAACACAGCTTCAAAAAAATAATTTTTACAGTTTGCAAGTTCCGCATGATTGAAACCTAGTTTGATTTAAAAAATAAATGCTGAAACATCATGCCGAAAATTGTTTTTTTTAGGAGTTAAATAAAACAAACATTTCTTGGCCACCAATGATCAAAACTAGTTAAAGCCTTTGCATCTGTATCTCCTTGAAACGAAGGTTTCTTGGTCTATGACATGGAAAAGTCACCTTTGATGATAGGGATCTTGACATTTTACACACTCAAAATTTATAGTTATTCTCTCATTGAGCCTTGTAAAACTACTGTGAAAACTTACTTAAGCAAATGAATTACAATAAATCTTTAACGGATCATAAAAATTGTGGTGTAGTCAGCAGCGTCAGTTCAGTACTCTATAATAAATTTGAGCAAATGACTTGAACTTTTCTTGAATCTTCCAGTTTCAATCTAAAATCTAAAACATTTTGTTCACCATTTAGTGATTTTCACACTTTTTCACAACAAAATAGCTAGTGTTCAAGATTTAATTAAAAGTTATACTATGGAAAAACATTGGCACAGTTATGACTGGGAACATTTGTTTTCAATCTCATAGTATTATAACTATCATACTGATCTTATTGTTCAATCATTTTCTAAGTCAAGTTTATTACTCTAATGATAAGTGTACTAGGGTTGTTAGACTTTGTACCAAAAAATGATCAGGTTTAGGCCAATGTACACAATAACTACTTTGCTAAAGCGACAGGAAGTGCTGATTCGGAAATTGAGTGATGAGAAAATTGAAGTTCGGTGGAATCTTATTGTTGCAACTACCGTATCATCCTACATTGCTAATATATGAAAGCCCAAGTTTTATGTAAACTGGGTGTAACTTTTAAAACTCATTTTGAAGCTTTATACAACTTGGTTGGTCATCTGAAAAACAGTTTACCCCTGTGTCAGCATGGATTGTGCCAAAAGGAATATATTCGCTGTTGAGCGGCATTGTACGACAATTGTTGCGTTACTGGGATTCGTGTCCTCCTGCGTTAAATGGTCTTTCCCATGATCAGCATATTTACGCAATGAGTCTATTGCTTTTTACTAATTATTTAATTGCTAAAGTTGTAAAAGTATTATTTATAGATAGAATGTATCAATTAATGTTAATTACTTATTTTTTTTGTAATTACATCATTACAATGTGTTATTAATAAATAAATACCACAGATGTGGTAATCATCCACATCTAAACAATTAAAAAATATTTTGAAGAAATAGAAACCTCTTCGTGAATTTAAAAAATTCAATTCTTTTCAATTTGCAAAATTCATGTGTTTCTCCAACCCTAATTGTTACACTTCCAATCACCTCTGAATGAAATAAATCAAACATGATTTGCTGATTTCTTGGCTTGAGATTAGAAGTTGTTTGCCTCTGTAATTCTCTCAGATTGGGAGAAAACTCTCAGTTTCATGAAAACAAAGGACTAAGAATGACTGACAGCACTCATTTTACAACGGCTCCAAGTATATTAGAACGTGTGTATTGGTCTCTCACACAAATCGTTTAAATATTTCGGTCTCTCATTATAAAAGATGATTACATCCGACTCAACATTTTGTCCCATAAAAATGGCAAATTAAATTTTTGGTTAGTTTTGGTTAGCATCAAAATTCTTGGAGCTCAATATAAGATTTTGTATAGTACACTGTTAATTAGTTAAGTGTTTTTTAACTTTTTTATACTCACGCTGTACATTTTTTTGTATTGCAGGTTCAAACTCTGGTTGCGTCATCGGTGCTGTTTTCAGTTCATGCCAACTGATGATTTTTGTATAGAACTTTCTCTCTGGTTGCTTCATGAGTATTATTCTTGTGTTTGCACAAAAATTAGCATGCTCTACGATTTATTGTGGAGATTTTATGACGACATTGGGGTAACATTTCTATATGATTGTTTTTCCATCAATTTATACTGACGTTGGTGTATTCTGTTCAAGGAGTGTTTTTCTATACTGATTTATACTGATTTTGGTGTAACTTGTTTAATGAACATTTTGTAAACGTTTTACAACAACATTGGTGCAACCTATTTAACGAATGTTTGTAAACAATCTATCACAATGTTTCTGTGACAAATCTAATGCATGTTTTGTTAACATTTTATAACAACATTGGTGTAACATGTTTAATGAACATTTTGTGAACATTTTATAACAACATTGGTGTAACATGTTTAATGAACATTTTGTGAACATTTTATAATGACGTTGGTGTAACGAGTTCCATAAACGTTTTGTGGACATTTTGAAATAGCATTTAGTGAAAACATTAAAAGATGATTTGGAGGATGTTTTGTGAGGACATTGGGTGTAGCATTTCAATATCATTGAAAGGTGTCTACAAAAGTCATGAAATAAATGTTAGGCTTGCAATGTATCCTGGCAACATTGATGTGACATTACGATATAACATCACCTCAGTAATATGCGAAGGTTTGTGGGTAACGTTGTAAATAACGTTGCATTAAGGTTTGTTTACAGAAAGTAGTTGAATAATCCTTTTGCTCAAAATGTTCAGATGACCTTCACCTTCACCTTCATCGTTTATACAGCATTTACTTGCTTGTTGAGTTTAACTGGAGGCGAGTTGGACCCTTTTTAGACACAGGAATAACAAATCTTTCGCCCCTCATGAAATGAAAACTGTAGGGTATCTAACCTGTGTATGCAGAGGGTAACTGAAAACCTGTTTTACATTTAAAAAATGGCTGTTTACAGTTCTGTTCTTTGAGACAAGCAGAAAGAAGTGTGGAAATTGGAGCTTTTTTGACAAGTGCATGCAACTACCACTTTTTCCGTATGTAAACATTATTAAATGATTGAAGCTCGGAGACACAAGACCGCTTTGATTTTTTCACCTCAAACTTTTGGCACAATGTTACCTAAATGCACTACGAATCGCAAAGTTTGAGTAAGTCACAAGAGGTTAATTGCTTCAGCACATGATCAACTCGGAAAATTGTGCAAAAAAGAACAGGAAGTTTATCTGATTTTCAGCAATATATAGTTTTTTTGCATGAAAGCTGGCAAGTTTTAAGCCATGCAAGTGCTCACGCAGTTTCAAACTCAAGTTGTTTACTATTTCATGCAAAATTTTCAGCTTTCCAGTCGTACAGGTGTACTTTAACCGCTTTCGTTACATAATGTACCCTGGTTTTAGTTACATGGCAACTGATCTATTGAAAATCTCCATTAACTAACTCTAAACAGTGAGTTGAGAGCTGAGCTAAAGTAGCTAAATGTGAACGTTGGGAATATGAAAATAAATGTGACAGTTTGATAATTGTAAATGTATGATGTTATATGATCAGGCCCTACTGTAAGACAGATAGAAATTTAATAAATGAGTGTAAGAGTAGAATGTTTAGAGCTAACAAGTTGGAAAAAATTAATTATGGAGGTTTGAAAGTCATAAAAGAATTGTGTCAGATTGAAATGTGAATATGTGTAGAGGAATGAGTGTTTTTTTGTTGTAAGTTTTGAATGTGAAAATGTAGGAGTTCATGTTGTTGTAGATTGATAAAGGCATCATATTCAAAGTTGCTTGTTGTCCAGTGTTGTTTTTATGAAAAGTAGCTCTATTTTGGTTTTTAAGTCTGATATTGTTACCACTTCTACATTTAGATTGTTCTTCATATGAATATTGCTATACACCTCGGCTGTGATGCTGATGTCGACTATTGGTTGATCGGTCTACCGTGTAACCTAGAACCTGTTAAATGTATTTCAGAATTAAAGTAGCTCGGTGTCAGCCAACTTTCTGTAATGCAAATATACTCTTATAAACAAGTTATCACTTCGGATTTATTATGGTTTGTTTTGAAGTCCCTGCTCGTTATGTAAAAGTGTACTAGCATTACTAATTTTATCAAATTCGCATGAATCTCATTTGCCCTTGTCCTCTAATTCAGTATGCGCAGTGTCATTCATAAGTACGCAACTAGAATTACAGTTTTAGTGGCATAGTTACCCTATACTTGGTGTTATGTCAGCCTCACCTGGCAAAACTTTTCCTTTCAAATCATATATCATTTTGTTTAGTGTCATTCTTTGCATTTTATGAACAGTTGGTGCCTAGCCTAGTTTCATAGGATATCGTCTTTGCTTTGTGTGTTTAATTGTTTTAAGCGGAGCTTCTACTCTTTTGATAATCACAGTTTGTTCAAGAAAGTTTTATAATACTTTATCGGTATTTGTACCTAGTTTAGGACTCAAATTTGTCATAAAAAGCCTCGAAGATTTCATTTTCGCCAATTCTACATAAACTACAGTACCAAATATGCCATTATGTTGACCATTTTTAAGATGGTCATTCATTGTGACCCTGCAATAATTACCAATGGTAAAGTTGACGGTAAACCATTAGCTTTTTTCGCATTATTATCCAATTTTCATAAATCGCCATCGGTATTATTTTTTGGGATAATCATAAGCACCGATGCTCTATATATATATTTTTGACATGCTGAGATTGTAACTGTTAGTTTTTTATTTATGGCATATACAAGTTTTGCATCTATAGGTTTTTCTGTAATATCTACTCTGCTGATCAACAACCTCTTCCTCTCATCCCCTGCATCTGCATAACATTTTGCACGCACTTCGTTTACTTAGTTCGCAAATGTTGCATCATCCTTTTGACGCATAACTTGAGTTGGTTCTACATATTTGAATTTATCGCTGAATAACGTATGTCTATATCAAAAATTATGAATAACTGAAGCTGAAACCCTACTGGCGCTGATTAAAATCACCCACAGCCACACTGCTAGCTCCAAAGTATTTAGTTTCCTCTGGTGGACATACTCCTTTGATTTGCCTCAAAATCTCATCAGATTATTGAGAACCACCTAAGGTTAAATAAATGCAATATAATCCAAACAACTGATACCAGGTTCGTTGGTGCTATGATAGGCTCAAACTGTTGTCTGGCCACATTGACCACTTAATGCCAGATTTATGTCCAATGTCAGGTCTCATCTACAGATGCTCCATTTAATTTCGATAAAATATTGTATAGGATGCAAAAATTTTAGTCCTTTCTCTTTTTAATTTTTAACAACCTTAGTTTGATTTCTTAAACAGTGTAACCAGTACCAATCGGACAATCACTAGCAATACATGCAATGTGATTCACAAATAGCTGATCCTTTTCAGTACAAATTTATTTTGACCCAATATATTGGAAGCCACTAAAGTGTTGACTTGAGGATGATCCGCTGCTGCCTCAAAACCAGCTTTATTACAAATACTCCAGTGATCGTCAAAAAGGTTGAATGTTTTTGAGCTTCTATCGTAAGCCAGCTGGTGATTTTTTATGACAAATTACCCGTACATGTACTATGAGCATGAAGCATAATGCGCATTTCATGAGTCACTGGTCACATTGGTAATACGTTCACTTTTCTGTAGGCAAATGAAGAGCCTTTTGGAGGTCTACGAGTTGTCCTGGTTGGTGATCTGCTTCAGTTGTCTCCTGTACCCTGCTACAATGATCCTGGCAGATGGCTTTATGAAGCAGATTGCCACACTAAAGCAAACCATCCATAAGCTAACACAAGTTCACAGACAATCTGATCCTGTGTTTGTGAAGTAAGTCAAATTGATTGCATTACTAATGGTGGCTGCTATGTTCTTTCTCATACATCATTTGGTTCTGAAAACAGTCCATGAAATCGAATTATATGTATTTTGTTTATTTATGTTGATTGGGCTTAATTTTAATTACTAACAATAGTTGTCATTGATGCATATAAACAAAAGTTCCAAGTTAATTTGAGACACTCATCTAAAAATTTCAACAGCTGATTTTTTGTTATAGGTTAAAAATTATCGTTTTGCAATTCTTTTTTACAGCCGTTTAAAATCTTTATCCCATGGAGACATGTCTAAGGGTGTTGAAAACTTGATATGCTGATTAACACGTAGCACAATTTCTGATGACTCCATATATATAGCTGCAACAAACCAGCTTGTGGACATTTACAATGCTAAAAAGCTTGTCGGCTTTGAAGGCGTTATCAAAAGTTATGTTGCGATAGATGAGCCAAGAAGCGACGTGAGAGTTTTAAATACCATATCGGCATGCAAGAAAAAACTGCAACTTAAGCTGAACGCACCGGTGATCGTGACTCAAAATATAACTGGGAAGGTCTGCAACGGAGAATGTGGAGTTGCTAAATTGATGAGCGATGATGGCATTTCTGTTGAGTTACTTTCAGGATGAACTGTCACCATTGAGAGAGCTCATTTTACAAGGTGTTACACGAAAACTGTACACACACGTGTACAGTTTCCTCTGAGGCTCGCATGGGGCATAACTGTTCATCGCTGCCAAGTTCAGACTCTTCCATCAGCTCTCATAGACTTTCGAGAAATTTACTCCCAGTCTATGCTTGGAGTCGCCCTATCTAGGTGCTGTTCAGAAGCAAAATCAAGATTATAAACTTTAATGAGAAGGATTTAGCAGCCCTTCATACTCTCTCTCCTCCTTCGGCGACGCACATATAGTTTTTAGAAACTGGAGAGCCTCTGCTGAGGTGAGACATTAATATTTTTTTTATTGGCTGACTGCAAAGCGACAGACAAGCTGTATACTGCTATTGCTTCTTTTAGAGTATTGTTTTTTTCTTCTGCCAGGCGTGACAGTGAAAAGGAAAGAAGTTACAGTGTACTCCTGATATATCGAATCCAGTTATATCGAAAATCCGGGTATATCAAACAAACTGCATCAGTCCCAGCTGAATGCATTGTAATTACCTACTCCTATATCGAATGATTTCTTACATAGCGAACAAAAAAAATCCTCATCTGGCATGAGCCCAAGTAAAAAGTGTCTTAGTTCGACCAAAGCATGCGATAGTAGAAAATAAAATTGCAGTATTAAACACTCAGAATAGTTTTCATGGGGGCTGCCATCTTGGAATATGAATGTCAAGGTCTATCATTCCAATTAAACACTCTGTCTCGGTGATATAGTTCCGGTAGGTCGACCCCATATTATTATTGTTGTGATACTGACAATAACTGGTCCTTATTGTAGCTAGAGTGCATGCCCAGGCTATCCTTATTTAGTCTGCACCTGTTGTTGTCGACTTTATTCAAAATGTGGGGAGAGACATATCTATCTATCTATAACATTACTATTGTCACTGTGTGAATTGAGAGCAATATTCAAGTAAGGAGTCAGGAAAACTTCAAGCTCAAGAAGAAGTACACTACTTACTACTGCTACTAATTTTAACTAGAATACTAAAAGTTTTAATTATTTTAATTATTTGTTTTAGTAAAACAAATAATTAATTGATACACACACTCACTGCTTATTATTATTTACTTATTAATATTATTACTACTTCTTAAAAGTTTATTATTTATTATCCTATTAATAATAATGATTATAATAATGCTGTTATTTTTTTAGAGACCCATTATTATTATAATTATTTATTATTGTTATAACAAATGATGGTTTTGTTAATAATTATTAATAATAATAACAATGACAACATCATCAACAACAATAAATAATATCATAAATAAATTAAATAATAAGTAACAAACAGGTAGTAGCTGTTACGTTTGTTGTCATAGGTGGTTAGAAGTAATGAAACCAACTTAGTCTAACAGTAACTTAACTAACACAATAATATACAACAACATGTGCTACTACTACCTACATCATCATTGCATAATTGTTGTAATTCTCAGCTTCAACACCATTAATTATTTAATTAAATAATAATTACTAAAACCCACAATCACAAAAGACAAAATGCTTAATATCCGAGCTTAAATACATGTAATAGTGACTTATTATGTGTACATAAAAAAGTCCGACGGTCATGATTTTATATATCAAACATCTCATATATCAAACAAAATTTTATGGTCCCCTCGGGTTTGATCTATCAGGAGTACACTGTACTACTAAATATTAGGATTTCAATCACTGTAATTGCCTGTCAGTTGAGGTTTGCTTGGCTATTTGTACATGCAAATGTGAACGTCATTTTCATACTCATTGGAATTTTTTATTGCAATTATGTGAAAGCTTACACAGAAGTTGCATAATACATCATAGACTATATTTATTTTCTAATATGTAAGTGATACAGAGTCAGAAACGGAAGATGTTGTGGCGAGTTTGCAGCTTTCCGGATCTGGACCACATTCGTCATCTGCTGCAGAGATTGATCAGGTGGACCTGTCACAATATTCACCTGTGTTCTCTCAGAAACTGACTAAACTTCAGGCCTAGGCTGTGCAGCATATGGGGAGTAGGGTGTACTGTACGGGTCCTCCCTTGCCGGTAGAAGTAATTGTTTTTGATTGAGTGCAACCTAGCTTGAGGGTAACTGGCAGAACACTGCCTAATTTACACCACTGGGAGATTAGCTGAACACAGCTAAATCTGAGAATGCTTTGTTAATAATACAGTAGTTGGCTTAGCACAGCCTTTTTGCTACCGTGTAGAATTTATAAGAACCTGGCTGAACACAGCCTAGGTTATCTCACAGTTTGCTTAAGGCAAGTTTTTGCCTACTAGTTAAATATCTGCAAAAGCTTCCGCGAGAGATTATCAAGCTATTTGATTTTATAATTAATTTTGCACAGTACAGCCGTCCAACCCAGATTTGGCTATAAAGTTTAATCTAACACATAAGCCAAATAACCCTTAGAGTATATCATGTATTTCTTTCTATCAGAACACTGATAAGAGAGAAGGTTTTAGCTGAAGTACAATTCCAAACTGATTGTATTTGGCACACTCACGGCCTCATATAGGCTAGGCAGACGGCTGATTGGTTTTAAGAGGTGACCAATCAAAAAATAGTAATAATATATGTGAGGCTATGGGCGATACTTGAGATTAGAAATATGGCGATGCAGAATGGGCGGCCATCTTTTTTCTAAAGATAATATAATAATACAAAAACGTTTGCGACAATGGGACAATGTATGGAGATATTGTGAGTATTGTAAGATTGCACATGCGAGATAGATGTTTGTACTACATTTAATTATTGATTTAATTGTCCAACAGCTGAGATCGAGTTCGGAGGTGATCGTTGTTGTTGTAGTAAATATTAATATTGTGTAACCGCTAAATATGAACTTCGAAGCAAGATATTATATAACGTGATAAAAAAAATTAATAAAGTACAAAAGATCACCCTTCTAGCTAATAATTAGTATATGTATATAATATTTATATTTTAAATATTGTTGTCCACCTCAAGGGGACCAGCACTCTTGACCTACATGTGGAAGTTTTTAATTATTACTTTTTAAAAAGATCCCATCCTCCAAAACCGACAAGAGGCAATGAAAAGGTGAGGCAAAACTTATGGAATTCCTTTCATGACAGTGAAAATTATTAAAGTTTGTTAAAGTTATGTGAGTGAAAGTGCGTGAACCACCAGGATCAAAAAATTATTTTGATATGAAGGCTGTTAATATCGATTATGGTGTGAAGTGTTTTTTGATTAAAAATTGATTGAGAACGCAATTCAGTTTTTATTCTTTTTTGTGCATTGATGCATTGTGAACACGATGTGTTAGTGTCTGGGTACAATGAATGAATTTAAACCTGGTGAAATAATAAATGCCATCGCATTCTTTTTTCAGTGAACACTTCTTCACTGTTTCTGCTGCCTACTGGGAGATAACATGCTCATAAGATCCAGCAGTATGTAATGCTCTGTATTTGAAAGCTGTGTCAGTGATGGCATCAGCTCTCTCTGCTTTGCATTCATCTGCACTGCTCAGACCTTCCCTGACACCAATTAATTTTTCTGTAGCTGATCGAGGACATCTGAGGTGAGCCTGGATTTGTTTGTGTGTGAATGAGTAAATTTTTTAACACTATTTTTGTACTTCGCGAATCAATTATGCCTGCTGTCCTACTATTTCAGACAAATTACCATTATTATGAACATATGAGAAGCTTAGCATGTCAGTCATATTGTGCAGGATTTTATGGTGACGCAGCCAGTCACCTCGGTAGCACACCTGCACCCTCTAGGTAGCAGAGTCGTTGCCTTCTCAAGCAAGCTTGCTGCCAGCTCGGCCTCCTCAGCGTCCGCCCTTCAGCATTACTGCCAAAGGTAGGCCGTGATAGGCAAGAGTCTGTCAGGCAAGTCTGCCTCAAGCCTACTACTCGTCGTACAACACTGGTGCTGCCAGACCTAGTAGGTCGTCAGAGCTGGTTGTCTAGTAGAGTAGTAATGTAGAAATAGTGTAGAAATCAAGACTAAAGCTTGAGAGAGTGTTTAGCTATATTTATTCTCAAAGGAATTGTCTAGCTATGCTTCGCGGTGAACACTGATTATTGTGAGGCATAGCAGCTCTATTTATATAAAGCGTTATGTAACATACAGTACAGTCAAGCCGTAGAACAACAGTCAATGCCTTTAATACAAAAGGTAGAGTAAATAATAATTAATATAAATGTAAGAGTTCGTGCGATATAACTTGACTCGCTATAATGTCTTTCCAGGCGCCGTGTTACGTATTTCCTGTACACTATCCCCCCATTGGTCGTCATCGGGGACCAATAAAAGTACAGGGGAGGTGATTGCCAAACCACAGCGGTAATGGTATACTTGGATAAAATATGTAAAATATAATGATTGAAAAAATGTATAATATCCGACTGGTAAGGTACATAGAACTCTACAGAATAGAACTACTGATTAAGCACATGAGATAAGGTAAGGGTAAACAGCCTAGGTAAGTGGCTTTACAGCGTCAATGTCGCTTCAGTTTTTGCTCGATAGAGCGTATTTGCTGCTTTACCTCCTGTGCTCTTTGCAACAGCTTGTAGGCATCGGTGGTTAATTGTTCCAGTTCCTCTCTTTTTCTATCTAGCCGTCTTTTCTCCTCTATCCTGCATGGTTGATAGGTATCTTTGTGTTTTGGTCTGTCCCTTCTACTGGTATATACTATGGTGGATTGCAGGGTTGGAGGGGGAGACGTCTGCTGTTGTCTCTTAGGTATGTGATATGTTACTTGTCTTTTGTGGTCTTCCGACCGGTCCCTGACGTCCTTGCGCTCCTTGCGCTCCCACTTCCGTGGGTTAGAGCCTGCCTGGCAGGTGTCCTTGTGTCCGTCGTTGCTGACAGCGCAACGTTTGGGCGGTCTGTCTGGGCTGCTGGCTAGTATGGGTTCGCCGAGCCGCTCTTGCATTGTACTCGCCCTCTTCACTGGTGCTGTGGCCGTAGGTTTGTTTGTCAGCACCGCCTGTGGCCGGCCAAATGGTGGCGGCTGCGGCCAAGTCATGAACTTGGCGAATTCAGCGTAGGAATTGGCATCAACTTCGTATAGGGGTGCGGCTGGTCCTCCATGCGAGATAGCTTTATTTTGCTTGGTCACATGTTTCCTGGCAGCGTCTCTCGAGCTAGATTTTTTGCCGCACGTGCAAAAGTAAAATGCATAGTGTTGATGGGCGTGATAAACGACCCTCTTACGAGAGTTCTCGTACCCACACTCGGTGCATTTCCAGGTATCTGTGTCGTCGTCACCCCTCTTGACCACTATTCTATGTAGTGCATCTAGCGTCGCCGCCGATAGCCAAGTGGTCTTAAGCAGAGTGTTTTCTTTCTTCGATGGTTCTTCTATTGGCTTTGTCTCATCGTCTGCAATGGACAATTTATTAATTCTTAGTATCGCTTGTTCTTGCCGTTGTTGTATGACAGCTTCCTTGCTAGCCACTCTGTTTGCACAAAGTGGCTGGCGTTTCTCTAGCTCACTTGCTACTTCCATCAAGAATTCCTCACCCATTAGTTCTTCCTCTGCTAAGGGATCCTCCGTAATAGATAGATCCGCTGGATTTTCCTTTCTTTCTCTCATCTTTGTAACGGCGGTTCTTGCTATAATAATTAATTGTTCAGTGGACAGAAGTGAAATGGCTTGTTGTCGTGGTGACTTCGTAGCTGCGAATGGCAGTGCCTCACTTTGAGTGAGAGAAGGCTGCCTCACTTTCAAGTTACTACCTGTGTGATTGGAGGGTTTTGACTTTCCCTCTTCTACGTCATTTGCACACGTGACCACCTCTGTCGCTGGCGAGGGGTTTTCTTGGAGCGAATATTCACGCATCCAAGGCGCTCTATTTAACATAGAACGCTCGTTGTTGTCTCTATTTTCCGACACTCTAGGCATAGAGTTAGGTTGGGGGTTATCCCTTCCTGCTACTTGCTCGTCGGAATAAAGAGAAAGATCGTCAGCTGAGGTGAGTTTATCTTTCTCTATCGTGTTAGTTTGCATTGCAAGTTTCTTCCAATATTTCTTTGCATTTTCTAGCGAACTGGGCAGCCCCTCGTCTTCTGAGCACTTTTTTAACTCTAGTAATAATTTTCTTGGAGTATTATGGTGCTCAGAAACGGACGAGTATGGTTCTACCACTGCTGAAAACTGCAATTGATCGTCTCTTGGGCATGGTACCCCTTCTGCCATCTGATAACACTGGTAGTCGGCCAGTTTCGACGGCGGCCTAGTATTTCTCTTAGGCCTGCCCGTCTCTGCTGGCCTCTCACTAGTAGTTGTTTCATCATTCGTTGTCTCTTGGCTATCAGTATCATTCCTCACGATCGTCTCTGCTTCTGGGCTATTGGTGCCATCGTCTATGGCAGTGGGGGTACGAGGAGAGGGT
Organism: Cryptosula pallasiana; assembly: GCA_945261195.1. Classification (NCBI taxonomy): domain Eukaryota; kingdom Metazoa; phylum Bryozoa; class Gymnolaemata; order Cheilostomatida; family Cryptosulidae; genus Cryptosula; species Cryptosula pallasiana. The sequence goes on from CALYOO010000068.1 coordinate 12,833, forward strand.
GGATTGAGCATGCCATTGTCTGGTAATGCTGGCCATTCCCTGTCCCTCTCCCACTTCCTGTCGGCTCAGTCTTGGGTTCTCAGTGGGTGGTGTCTCCCAACCTCTGCCTGCCGGCTGCTGGGGGGCGGCCGGCCTAGTTGCTTGCTCCAGTAGAGCTGGCAACTGGTTCAGCTGGCGCTCCAAAGCGTGTAGGTCTGGCTGGGCGATGACATCACCTCCAGGTGCTCTCTGTGGTTCTGCTGGCTGTGTAGCAGGATCTGGTGGCTGCCTTATGTCAGGTATCCGGGGGCGGCCCCTTTGCCTGACTGCTCCCTTCATATTCGGGCGCAGGGCGGCCTCTCTGTTGGTGGGTGCTTTACCCGCGGGCTCGTGGCAGGGGCGATACTCCTTCAATCGCCGCTCATTCTGCACTGATGTCTGCCCATCCTTCTCTATTTTGTATGTATGGTTCGGGTAAGCCTCCACCACTCGGTATGGCCCAACAAAGCTGGGCTGTAGCTTGGGGTTGCTACCTTTCACCCGCCGTCTATTCTCCAATACCACTAGGTCATCGGGCATATAGAGTAACGGCTCTTCCGTGTCGTCCTGCCTGACCTCTGCCTGTTGCTCTTTGAGCAGGTCGTGAGCCGCTTTCAGGTCCTCTTGCATCTGAAGAGCGTACTCAGTCACCAACTGCTTGTCCGTGTCTGCGGGCCTACCATCCAGCTGGTCGGGAAGTCTGACCTCCCGGCCCAACATGAGGTAGTTGGGCGTCTCTCCCGTTGCGGAGTGTGGGGTGCCGCGGAAAGCCCTCATTATCTGAGGCAACAGCAAATCCCACTCCTCTTGCCCGCGCCTGAGCAGGAGTGTCCGCAGGGAGTCACCCAACGTCCGGTTCTGCCTTTCCACTACCCCGTTGCCCTGTGGGTGGTAGGGTGTGGTACGTGTCTTATCGACATTCCACAGGACGCAGAGTTCAGCCATGAGTCGTGACTCGAACTGCGCTCCCTGGTCCGTGTGGAGTTCCTCTGGCAGTCCCCAGTAGCAGAACACCCTTTCATCAAGAGCCGTGGCGACCGTAGGGGCGGTGGCGTCCGGAATGGCAATGGCATCGTGCCATCGCGTGAAGTGGTCGGATAGCACCAAGACCCACTTATTCTTCCGCCTGGTCTCTGGGAGAGGTCCAACCAGGTCCACGGCTACCTTTTGAAAAGGCCTGCCGGCGAACAACCTCTGTCTCTCCTGGACTGGCTGTACTCCCCCTCTCTTGGCTACTTGGCAGACCTCGCAGGACTTGACCAGTCTGCGTACCTCAGCGGACATCCCTGGCCAGTACCAGTTGAGTTGGATTCGGTTTCTGGTGCGATTTACACCAGCGTGGGACAGCCCATACGTATCCCATATTACCTGTCGGCGCCGGGACGACGGGCAGACCGCGCATAACCTGGTCCGACCCTTGGGGGCTATCTGCATAGTCAGAGTACCATCTGGCTGTACCGCCATGGCCTCCTTACGACTGTAGAGTGCCCGCAGCTCCCTACTCCCCCTCTTCCAACTCTCTCCTGGTCACTGGTCTACCGCCGCTGATTTCCTGGTACATTCTGGCCACTGGGTTTTGACCCGTAAGCTGTTGTTCGACCAGTTCCATACTGGTGACCACACACAGCTCTGGCGTGTCTGCCTTTGCCTCTAGGCTTTTCATCGGTACAGGATTTTCTTGCCGGTTTCTTGGTCGCACGTCCTCTGAGACAGGAGGCCTCGCTAACTGAAGTTCGGATCCAGGGGCCCTGGCAAGCTCAGCGTGGGTTGGCCCACCATCACGCTGCTCTATGGCACTGCACTGACGGCAGTCCATACATGGTTCGCGTCTGCTCAAACCATCAGCATTCCCCATGCTGTGTGCCAGCCCTGTGCTCGAGTTTGTATACAAACTCGGCGAGAATCTCCAGCCACCTCGCAATCTGGTTGGACGGCTCCTTCCGCCGGCACAGCCACCTTAAGGATGCATGGTCGGTGCGGAGCTTGAACTCTCGACCGTAGAGGTACGGTCGAAAGTGTTTGACTGCTTTTACGACAGCCAGTAGCTCGCGCCGAGTCACGCAGTAGTTCCGTTCGGCGGGTGCTAGGGTCTTGCTATAGTAAGCAATGACCCTTTCCTGTCCGTTCTGTACCTGCGACAGCACTGCCCCTAATCCAACGGCGCTGGCGTCCGTGTCCAGGATATAGGTCTTGGCAGGGTCTGGGTAGCCTAGTACTGGTGCTTGCACGAGTCCCTGCTTTAGGCGCTCAAAGGCCACTTGCTCTTCCTCTCCCCTTCTCCAGGGGGTGTCCTTGCTGGCCAAGACAGTCAAGGGCTTAGCAGTGGTGGCGTACCCAGGCAGATACTGCCTGTAGTACCCTGCTGTACCGAGGAAGGCTTGCAGTCTTTTGATGTCTCGGGGAGGTGCCCATTCGGCTACGGCCTTCACCTTCTCCGGGTCAGTGGCAACGCCCTCCGCACTCACTATATGCCCCAGGTACTTGACCTGTTGCTGCAGTAGCTCGCACTTGGACGGCTTGACCTTAAGGTTGGCCTGTTGTAGTCTACTCAACACCTCTCCCAGCCTCTGCAGGTGTGTCTCGAAGTCGGGTGCGATCACAATCACATCATCCAGGTAGAGCAGCAGCGTCTTCCAGTGCAGCCCTTGCAGCACTCGTTCCATCAAACGCTGGAACGTGGCGGGGGCTGAGGTCAGCCCGAAGGGCAGCACCTTCCAACGCCACAATCCACTCCTGGTGATAAATGCCGACTTCTCCTTGGCGTCTGCATCGAGCGGCACCTGCCAGTATCCACTGGTCAGGTCCAACGTCCTAAAATACTTGCTGCCAGCTAGGGCGTCAAGGGACTCGTCTATCTTAGGTATAGGATAGGCGTCCTGCCTAGTGACATCGTTTAGCCTCCGGTAGTCGATGCAGAACCGCCACGTGCTGTCTTTCTTGCGTACAAGCATCACCGGGGAACTCCATGCCCCGTCTGCGGGCTCAATCAGCCCCTTCTCTAGCAGGTCTTTTACTTGCCGTTCAGCTTCAGCCTCTTTCTCAGGCCCCAGCCTGTGAGGAGGCAACCGAACCGGTCTGGTGCCTTCGGCAACTGGAATGGCATGCTCTACAAGGTCAGTACGGCCGATGTCTCCGCTATTTTTGCTAAACACGGCCTCGTACTTCCTAAGCAATCCCCTCAACTGTTCCATCTGTTGCTCGTCCTCGCACCCTCTGCTCGCCTGCTCATACAGTTCCACCAAGTGGTCAGGTACTGGTGAACCTGTCGGGTCCGACCCGGTTGGGACCCCGGGTGTGGTCTGCTGCACCTCATCGGCCGCTACCCCCGTGAACGTTCCGATAACCTCGCCGGCTGGCAGGCTTATCACGTTCGAGGTAGGGTTGAGGCATCGGACCAACACCCGTCCTTGTTCATCCGGCGAGTTTACGCTCGTAGCCAAAGGTAGGCTCCCTGGTAAACTCTGGATCACGCCCTGTGGACAGTAGCTCCGTGCGGCAAGGTGACACGGTATGGTAGCCTCTGTCTGTGGGGGGATCTCTGTTTTCCGAAGTACCTGGACTTTGGAGATCAGTGCCCTCCCATAACGGTCGGTGCACACCAGCTCTCGGTCCTGCATGACCAGCACTGGTTGATCAAAGCCCATACGGCACTTCTGGTTAGCCAAGAATGGCATCCCAAGGATGACATCCTCGCTAATCTGCGTGACGACGAACGTCTCTGTATACGCCACAGACCGTACTCGTCCTGACACACTGAGTAGACCGTAGAATGGGAGCTTAGTCCCATCTGCCATTAAACCATGGGAGTCGTACTCTTGTAGTGTGGCTTTCCGGCTGTCTGGTAGCCTGTCGTACATGCTTTTTGATAGCAGGTTGGTATTGCAACCTGTGTCTATCAGATAGGTCACGGTCTTCCCTTCCACCTTGCCCGGCAGATAGTAGCTGGACTTATGTGGTCGTTCCATCTGGTTTACACAAGATGTGAGAGGGGTAGCCTCTGCTGGCAGTCCAGGCGACACTTGGGGCTCTCTCCTGTGCAAGGCAGGAGTCTGCACCCGTTTGCGCCACTGCTTGGCCTCTACGGGCAGTCCAGGCGATGCTGAGGGCTCTCTCCTGTGCTGAGCAGGAGTTTGCACCTGTCTTCGCCACTGCGCTGCTGGCCTCTTTCTCTCTGTGTATGTTTCAGTGGAAACGGACGGCGGTTCCTCATCGTCAGACGAGTCTCCGTCTAGGGCGGACAGGTCGGCAAAACCTGTTCTGGGTCAGAACCGAGACCGGCTGTGGTAGGGGCGGAGCGTAGGCTGGACGCCTGACCTCCTGCCACCCATCCTGGGTCTGTCTTCCGGACCTGTCTGGTTTCTTGGTTCTTTGGGCCCATCTGCAGCCAGTAGGTCTCCCTACTGCTGCGGGCCGGTTGCGTTTCCCTGGTAGGTGTCCTGACGGCACTCCCTCTGGGTGTGCCCCAGCTTCTGGCACTTCCAGCACTTGACGACCCTCTTGGGTGGTCGAGTGGGTGTGCTGTCTGGCTGGGTCGTCTTAAGGGTGGCCACCTGCTGCGTGAGTGCGCTAAGGGCCTTGGCCAGCGTCTCCAGGTGGGCCTCTACTCCAGGGGTCGCTCCTTGAACCTTGACTTGCTGGCACTCCTCTTCCTCCTCCATCTCTACCGTCCGAACCTTAGGTCCGGTGTAGGTTGGCTGTATCTGCAGATACTCATTACCTGCTTTCACAGCTGCTTCCAAGGAGGTCGGCTGTATCGCCAGGAGGTGCCTTTGTAGGTAGGCGTTGCCTAATGTGTTTTGAAAATGCTCTAACGCATATTCATTTCTTTGCATGCGGGCGGAGTCATCGTGGGCGGCCTCCACCAGAGTCTCTATGGCCAGAGCGTGCTCTCTCAGTGAGTGCCTCGGCTCCTTTCGGTAGCCGGATAATCTGGCCCTAGCCTCTCGGCGGGGTAAGCCCAAAGCTTGCCTTTAGTGAGTCCATAATTGCCCACATCGTCTCTCCCCTTCCGCACTGTTGCGCTTTCCCTTGTAAGGACTGCCTCAGGTGTATGATGGCCGTAGCTGGTGCCCAGTTATTTGCCTCCGACACTTCCTGAAAGCGCTGGAGGAAATACTGGACATCCCCGGTACCATCGTACGTAGGCGCCTTAAATGGAGTCACTTGTGGGGGTGCGTCTGTCAATTTGTCCAGTATATTCGTCAGCTGACCCATGATCCTAGTGGTAGGATCGCGATCAACACTCATGGCTCGTCTGCTAGCCATGGTCCGCTATCTGGCTCTGCCTTGTCCTAGAGGTCCTCTGTCAGGGGATTCGCAGATCCCACTGCTGCCACCAATGTGCAGGATTTTATGGTGACGCAGCCAGTCACCTCGGTAGCACACCTGCACCCTCTAGGTAGCAGAGTCGTTGCCTTCTCAAGCAAGCTTGCTGCCAGCTCGGCCTCCTCAGCGTCCGCCCTTCAGCATTACTGCCAAAGGTAGGCCGTGATAGGCAAGAGTCTGTCAGGCAAGTCTGCCTCAAGCCTACTACTCGTCGTACAACACTGGTGCTGCCAGACCTAGTAGGTCGTCAGAGCTGGTTGTCTAGTAGAGTAGTAATGTAGAAATAGTGTAGAAATCAAGACTAAAGCTTGAGAGAGTGTTTAGCTATATTTATTCTCAAAGGAATTGTCTAGCTATGCCTCGCGGTGAACACTGATTATTGTGAGGCATAGCAGCTCTATTTATATAAAGCGTTATGTAACATACAGTACAGTCAAGCCGTAGAACAACAGTCAATGCCTTTAATACAAAAGGTAGAGTAAATAATAATTAATATAAATGTAAGAGTTCGTGCGATATAACTTGACTCGCTATAATGTCTTTCCAGGCGCCGTGTTACGTATTTCCTGTACACTATAACATGTTTTAGGAGTTTGCTTCTTTATGATTCATAGAAATAGTTCACTCTGCAGTTATTTCTGTGTTCAATCTAGATGAAGTAGAAAGCGAAATTGCGGATTCAAAATTCATGTTTGTTATTGTTTCCTGGGAAACATTAATCTGTAGCTTATGATATATATTTTTTGTCTACATGTACATAGGAGGAGAATATTCAGTCGTTGGTTGGATGACATCTATGTCACCAAGCCCCTTGTTGCTTCTCAGAGAGAATGTCTTATAGATTCCATCGACAGTGTATGTTTTGACAAGAAATCTGCCTCAGATGAACCTGAATCGATGATGGACACTAACATCAGAGAATACGGTCACCTTGCTCGAATAAGTGACTCAATGGCCAAATTCTTCTATTTGTTGCACTGCAAAGTCAAGCCATACTTCATAACTGCAGTTGAGGTTGACACTCTGGCTCAAGCAACAAAAAGTGTACAAGAAAATGTTCAACTGTACACCTGTTGCAAGAGCTGTTTTCGTGCTTCAAGCCAAGAAACTTGTCGAGGTGCGCACATCCATGTTTGTATTTTCAACTTTGGCCATGTTTGTGGCATCGAAAATGTTGTGACCTAATAAAAAAAAAGTACTGTATGTTGTTGCAGCAGGTTTTCAAGTCATTTGAGTACCAAAGTGCCACCATTATTTTTCAAGAAAGATGCAGGCACATATGTGTTGCAAATGCTTGCCATTGGCTGTTACCTATTTTGAAAAAAAGTGTAGTATGAACGTATATATTTTTAAAGTTATAATGCTGTCATTGATTTCAGAGCTTTACAACTCACTGGTAACTGGTTCTATGGTCACAAATGCAAGGGAATTTCGAAGTGATTTAGCCAATGTACTAAAAAAGACCATAGCACTTAGAAAAGCTGTTCAAATTGCTAACACTCGTTCTACCGAAACTGTGATGGAAGCTGAAGATGAAGTGCAGGTCTGTTAGAGCTGTGGTATGGAGGAAACTGATGCTGCCAAAGATGAACTGATTTTATGCTCAAGGTACCTTTGTTATTAGGCTGTTTTATTGTAATTGACTAACCTTTGAGAGAAACTTGTACCACTGCAGTGATGCAGAATGCAACAGCACCACTTGAGAATAGTTTTTGCTAAACATATAATTGAAGACAACAATAAAAAGCATATACTCATAGTTTCAAATAGTACAAATGGTAAATTTCAAAGTTGTAAAAAAGAAATTGTATGTTGGGGTTTGAAACCCCCCCCCCCCCCTCATAGATCTAAACAAACATGATGGGTTGTTATTTTTAGTTGTGACGGTTGGTTCCCTCAGAAGTGCACCACTATGAGCGTGCGAGAAAATAGACAAATACAGAAGGACGCGAACTCAAAATGGTTATGTTCTGTATGTCATTAAAGGTAATTGTGTGAAGTTTGTGATTATTTCAATTATGTTTTTGATACCTTTGCAGGTAGTATATAGGCCCTGTCTATGTTTGCATTCCTCTTCCTTAAGAGTTGTGGTTGAGTGAGTATAGCAGCATTTGTCATCGACTTGTATTGGAATTAGTTTGTATGGTCTGAGCTACCATTAAACAGTCCTCTTACGATGATGCAAAAAGTTTTTGATGATGTAACTGTTCACATTTCCTAGCACTACTGCCACATTGGATTGGGTTATATTTTGGAAAAGTTCCATCAGTCCTCCAATGGTGCAAAGGATGTCATACGATGTTTTTGAGGTGAACAATTTTAGTTATTCTTGTTAATAAATTGGCTATAATAGCCATGAGCTTTTTTCAGTTTCTGCATTCGTTCGTCTGTCGAATGGAGAAGTGATCCAAGAATATAGATATAATATCGGAGGTGTTTTCGAGCAGTTCAATAGTGGCATCGAATTCATCAGCTTTCTTTAAGCTGCCCACATAATGCTAAAATATTTAATTCAATAGTTTTACTAAATAAAGATGAGAACAGAAAACAGATTTCACTCAAAGTTTAGCTCAACAGACTTCAGGCTAACATAAAGACATTGAGGCAACACTTTAAGATTTAATTTTAACTCATTGTTTTTTTTTTATTCCTCGTTTCTAATTTCTGCTTGAGTTTGCCATACTTGCAAACTGAAAAGAAACTGCCGATCTAGTACTTGCTCTGCCAACTTATTTCTCATTTTTTCTTGCTTCGATGGGTAGAGGTGCTCCTTCTGAAGCTTTTTTGCCTGTCGGATATAGCCCCCAACAGACCAACGATAAACCCTCCACCAGTGGTCCCACAAAATGTTTCTTGTAGTTATTATAATGCTTGATTATTCAATTGATTAATGAAAATATTCCAATACCCTCATGTGTACACGTTTATGACTACGTTTTATAAATTGTATGTACCTTTGCTTTATTTGATGAGCCGTTTGTTTCCTCCTGATGTTGCTAAGGAGTTTCTCAGTTTCTTCACTGTATGCTAACAATCACAAGTTATATAAATGAGGTTGAGATTAGCTACCGCTTGCCATGAAATGTTGTAATTGTTTTTACTTAACCACTTTATGATGGAAAATGAATCTTTTGTTTATTTATATTTTGCTCTTACAAGTGAATTGCTAATTTCATGGCATGAGAATTTGGAGAAATGTACACCAGAATTTCATTTTATGTTTATAGTTGAACTTTAATTTACATGTACGTAGATGGGAGTTAAGATTTAAATTTAGATTATTAAGTATTGGTAATACCTTTGGGTACATTATAAAAGTTATCTTTCCATTGTGGGTATTAGGATTTGGCATGCTGTATGAGTCAAAAATTGACTGAATTTCTTGTAAAATGGCCCGGTTGATCGGAGCGCATCCATCATAACATATTGGGTCTGAAAAAGAATCGAGCAAACACATAGAACCTCTGGACCTAGGCTCTTTAACTCTTTGAATTTCATCCGCTTTGACCAATAAATTACCTCATAAGTCATCCGCTTTTTGCAAAAAAAGTTTAATTTTCAAAATTTTATTAAAATTCATCTATACATGATATGGTAACAAATTTATGCTCATGAAAATCAGCATTCTCTTTTCTCTTAGTAGAATTAATAACAGATTGATTACACTTGTCTAAACTATTTTTATTATTTTTTTAGTTCGGAGACCATTTTTTAGTAATGCTCTCAACAGATCAACCAGTTACAAAAAAAAATAACACAATAGACAAGAAACTGATAGCACAGCTGAAAAGAGGACAAAATTCTGATAAGACTAGCCAAATTTGAAGCAAAAATATGCAAGAAAAGTGTTAGAACACTGCAACAACATTTGGACACTTGTTGCACAAATGACCGAAAATTTCGGAAATTTTTTTTTCTGAAAATAATTATTATTTTAATTACAGGCGAAAATTAAGCCCTCATTGGTGCACCAATGAACTAGAAGCATTTAGAGCTACATTTTGATGTAAACAACAACATCAGTCAACAACTTTACAAAAATAATAAAAAATTATTAAAATTAATTATTTATTATCAATGCCGTATCTAAATAATTAATTACTAGCTTACTAACCTTCAATTCCAGTGTCAGAGGGCTCAAACAAGCTAAGATATTAATAAACTAACTAAATCAGAAGAAGAAAACAATGTGCTTGCTCCTTTCCAAAAAAAATTTGCCTATGATTATCAAAAATTTTCCGAAATTGAAAACAGGAAGTGATGGGTTAAGGATATTTGGAACTGTTTCCGTTTAGAACGTCGTACAGTCTTTAAACAAAGACCAAAAAATAGGCAATTGTCTGCTCTACGCGATGCTAAAAAAATTATTCATATCAGTCTACACAAACTTCTGCAATCAGTTCCGAAAACCGGACAAAATAAATCACGCTCGTTGGACGTCAACGGACTTTTGGTCACATGACACGAGTGACGCTCGTTGCGCGGGATAGGACTTTTAAGAGTTAAACGACTCAAACACCCACACCATGAATTCAGAAATAATTGTTATGCACAGTAAAAGTTGTGCTTTCACACTCCGAACAAAGTCATTTTTTCCTGTGTCAGATGTTTATCTTCTGTTTACACATGCCATTGCAACATGATAATCAAATATACCTGGAAGCCGTGGAGATGGAGAGCAGAGATCACCTCCATAATCAACTGACGTAGCCCTGGAGCATCCATGTTTGTAATAGGGTAGTGCGGTACCGGAAAATGAAATCCTATCCAACCATTGAAAAGAAATTGCAGCACCTTGTTGGAAACATTTTCTTGATTTTTGTTGATCGTTCTCTGGGGTCTGGTTAGCCTTTTTGGATTTTTTGGTCTTCTTGGGATAAACTTTCCTGAGGTGGTTGAGGTTTGGCCCATAATAATTGAGCTCATATATCACTGCCTGACCATTGTCAGATGAGAGGGTAACATCAGCCTGGAAATAAAAGATTAACCCGATGCCAGGAGTATAATACAACTCTTATAATGAATAGGAAGTTGCCAGTATTTCCAACTGATGGTCTGTGTTTTTTTGCTGGGAATGGCGATCCTGTGATCATAGTTTGAGCTACCAATGACTAGCTGCGTTTACTCAGAGAGCCTGTGTTTAATTGGTGGCCACAGACCCATTTGTAGTTTACTTGCTGCACAGCCCTGACAAACAATTTTCAAGTTTCCATTCTTTGAGTTGCCCAATCATCATAGCTAATGTAATTACAGTTGGATTCGAGAGCAGTAATCTAATACTTAATGGTTTTATACAAAATAGCAGTTCTCTATGCATTCAGAGCTTTTCTTATCCACCTATGAAATGAAATTTGGACTAAAAAAAATTAGTAGTAAACCGAAAAATCAATTGCACAAAATCTGACTCATTGTTCAAGCATCCTTATCTTATGTGTTTGGGTCCGAAATAATGCTAACTGCTTCTGATGTTACTAAAAGTCTCCTTGATCATACGAAATGCAAATTATTACGTAAAATTGATAGTTTCATTAACATCATATTGCATTATAATATTATATATATACGCTTTTCACATGTATGTTTTTATATATAAATTAACAGAATATTGGACATGCTAGATAGAACAACACTATTGGCTGCAACTTGACGCATAAACCTGATACTGCTGAGTTATGCATTTCAGCCTTCAACAGCACTTTGCCTCCTGAAAAAACATCGAGCAAATCTGGGAGAACGCGCATCAGCAAACTTTAAAGGAAAGTTTCATTTTGTAAACTTGGCTTTTGGCAGCTGCCTGACTTGATTAGGTTACAGCTCTATCTCAGTAATAGTATAATTGCTACATCACCTGTATGGTAATCTTGTCCAAGATTAAACCTCCCCATCTCCCTTTTTTGTTAATTCTCAATCTAGTCGCTTTCTCGCACATCCAACGCAGTAGCTCTTCGTTTATACCTACAAAATAAAGAGACTACTAAAAAGATTTCTTTAAAACTTTCCAACTTGCTTAAAAAGTGTTTTAGAAGCTAAGTGATGATTCAATTGGTGTCAACAGTCTGCTGCTCACAATAAATAAAATATAAAAAATCACAGTCAGTCCAATAGTGGAAAATGTTGTCTTCAATGGTATGAGCTATTTAAAATTGCATTCAGCAATCCATTGAGTAATAAACAGACCTGGGTGCTGTTTGACTTGGTTTTTATATCGGTATAATGTTGATTGACTGGGGAGCTTCCCAAACACAGAGTCAGCTCTCATGTCATCAGAAGATGCTCGGTTCCTGCAATTCGCTCTTAGGCTAGCATTAAGAGTTCTGAAATCAGCATAATATAAGTGTGAGATCTGCCAGTATGTTTATTATGTCTATTGCATACTCACATAAAAAAAACTCACCTAGAGTTGTACTTGATGCTTTTATCTGTTGCCATCTTTACTTGGTTATTTACATGATTTTGAGATTCTGTGCTTACAGCTGCCAGGTTGTTTTGAACTTCAACCAAAGCTTGTCTTTTGGCATTTTTCTTAGCTCTAGCCATTCTTTGTCTATTTGTAGCTAGACAAGGAGCGCGTGTATTATTGCTGCCAGCATCCCATACGAAAACCTTGCAGCTTGGACTCATCTTTAGAGAGCAGTATTAAGCAGCTATGACTCTCAAAATACCTTTGATAAGAGTTATATCACCGCTGAAAGAAGATGCCAGGGACTGAATAACCTCATGTTTTTTATTGCTAACCGCTAAAGTTTTTGCAGCAAAGTCTGCTGAGACATGTTTTACGCCATTGTCTGAGGCTATCATCAATGTGGCTGATACATCACTTACCTTAGATATATCTATTATACTATGAAAAAACGGTTGCCTTAAGCATTCTATGATCTGCCTTGGCTCTATTTTTTGTTCCTCAAGTGCAATCCCTCTGTAGATTAAATCACCTTTCTCTTTTACACCGGTGACACCAAATAGCTTGTTAACCAAAAACGTGACCTGTCTGCTAAAGTTTGAATGCTCGAGTTTGAATCTTGTAACCTACTCTAAGGTTTTGTGGTTTTAATTATTTGACTCCGTCGGAGTTCACTTTCTGGTTTAGTCTCGAAGTGATTTTCAATGCTAAAATACAAGATATTAATCATTGTCAGTTCCAGACATTTTGCACCGAATCACCAGAGTAGTAAACTTGAAGTTTGTAACTGATAAACTGTTACAGACCACATTGCTAATCATATAACTTTTCCATTTAGCAATATATTCGCAGCATTTCGTGTGGTAAAAGACATCATTACTTAACATCTGTTCCAAAATCCATGACTTCTCATCGATTCAGAGCATTTGCTGCTCTCACTCCAACAGAATGCTTTTCATAGCCGTAATACTTCTCTGTATTTAGCAGTGATATATTTTCAATATTGTCAATATGTTGTGCATGGCAGAAAAAAAGCACAAAACAGGTTTATGTACATGAATTGTAGCAACATTGTAAAAGTGTTGTACATGATAGAAGAAAGCACAAGGCAGGCTTATGTACATGAATTGTAGTAACATTTTCAACACATTGTACATGATGATAGAAGAAAACACAAGACAGGCTTATGTACATGAATTGTAGTAACATTGTCAACACATTGTACAGTACATGATAGAAGAAAGCAAATGGCAAATGACCTTTTTGGAAGCCACCAGCATTTTAATCATTATATGTATCCATGTGTAGAAACATGCATTAGAACAATGTCAAGGTAGAGATCCACCCACATTACTCCAAACCAGAGCAGACAAAAGTAGAGCAGCATGCACAGTAAGGCCATTTATATCTGCACTGTTGTTGGTGACTTATTATTATTATAGTAGTAGTAGTCCATCCATACACACTAGATACCAGCCAAACAACAACTACTCTGTAAACAAAAGAATAGTCTTGTCATTTGTTATGTAATAATAATAAAGTGTAAACAAACCATTTCTGCAGCTTTGAGTTTTTTTTCAGGTAATGAATGAAAATTCTCTATCTACATTAATGATTAATAAATAACAGTTGAAATGTAATTTGGAGCCAAATTAAAACATTAACATCGGCACGATTTGAATTACCCGGGCTTCCAGCTTTAACCCAGTTAATGGCATGTGATTAGTTGCTGTGAACAAAATGTATTTGATTGGCTGCATATAATAGTTTAAAATCCTTAGGATTTTCACAACGGGCTCCTACTAGGCATCCGCAATATAGAAATTGGCATGAGCAGTGTTTATACCACCCATAATTCCTGTGTTCCGGTTCAGGAGACTCGGGTGATGTGAAGAAATTTAGCGTGATGCGCCATTTGCAAGCAACACTTTGTAAACACGCGGTTGCTGCTTCTCAGGTAATGGTCAGATTGGAAAAAAAAAGGTCATTATCGACAGCCCTGAGGGTATACTGTTTGGTGATTTCTCGGTGGGGTGCTGCCCGAATTATTTTTGAGTCGGCAGGCTAACACGTGTGTGAAATCATGACTTACCTTCCAAACACCAACAACAAAACACAACATAAAATTCCGAAACATGGTCCAAAGTCCACCAAATTTTCTGCAGTAGGCCTGTGCATTTAACCAGCTGATATGAAAAAAAGATTTTTGCGGAGAAAGATTAAGGGATCAAAATAATCTTGCAAATATTTTGGTTCATTCACTTAAAAACTGTTGATTAATTATTGCGTTCACCGGTACAGCCATAGTTTCACATTTCGGGTTTGATTGATCTTGCCGACCTACACTAATGACGGTGCCCAATCGGGGAATCACTCTGGCATGCTTCCACCATGGTGATGTACTGTTATGATTTATGTTGACTGCGCATCGTCTTTATTATACACCCCATACCTATCCACTGAGGTGAATGGGAAATAAAGTTTATCTCGTTGAAATGAGTAGACTTTCATTTTATTAGTATTGGACATGGTAAAGCGGGCTTCCGGAATTTCCATTACTAGCACGGGAACCCTATCACTCCATCACCGATACACCAAGTTTTACGAAGTGCCACTCATTTGCGTAAATGCATTGGCAAAATAAGTGCTCATAATCTGCATATAGAAATGTGGTGCATTGCCGGTAAAGTCAATATTATGTAAACATCAACTGTGACATGAGTTTTTTGTGATGGAATTCAAAAAAAGGTAAGTCTATATGAGTCCGTTCACTGAAAATAGCACCCTTTGGCTTTGAATTTTCGAAAAAAAAATTGTTTATTTCTACTTCAATTTGTTTTGCATGTATCCTTATATGTAGACGCACTATATCCCCAAATGCTGTATACGGGTCGCGATTCGTAAAAAAGTTAAAAATGTTTCGAACATTTTGGATCGGTTGTAACAGTTTTACAAAACGGAGAATAAAATCGGTATTTTTTACATAAATACAAAAGCAATAGCCGTGAAAATCGAAAGACATCTCACTGACTTCACCCGAAAAGTATTTCAGGAATAAAAAACAGGCTGACTGTCCACATATTGTCTGTTTGACTTGAAAACTCATGATACCCAAAATTTCATTTCATCGAAAGCAGTAACTATGTCCGCCAAAGCCACATCTGTGTACAGAACTATATTAAATTTAGAGGATGATGGTGCAAGATGCGCAATAGAGTCCTATGAAAAGAATATTGCTTGAACCATCTCTAGTTTTATAACTACTCTCATCTGCGTTGTACATTGATCGGTGGTAACAATTTTTTGGAACGAAAAAGTTGATGGTTTTTCCTGTTGCATTTCAACACCAGAGGTTTTCACAATTCACACACTTTTTCATGTAGTTTCATTAGCTGTTCAGTGTTTATCTAAATGCAGTTAGATCTATAACTCCACTATGACAGGTCACTTGTGCTTTAGATCATTGAAGAAAATGGTCAACTGAGGAAAATATACCATGTTGTAGATCATGAAGCAGAATTGAGAATATTTATTGTTAATTAGAGGTATTTAAAAATAATTTGCAACTGATGCTGATTTATTGATGACTGTAGGCATTGTTGAATCTAAGTAAATATTGAGGAAGTTTTAAACATCTCAGCATGAAGGAAAGCTTGACAAATTACGTTACCAGAATCTAATGATGAAATCAAGAATAAATTTGTAAATTATATGAGTAATATAATAGCAGCAAGTGAAAAAACTTGACAAAACCAATTATTATTTGTTTACAAGGCAATATTATCACCAGTAAAAACTAGTTTACAGTAGGATAATAGCAGTTATTTCAGATGGATAACAATAATAATAATAAGACAGTATTAATGTTCTGATAAGATTATGTCGTATTTATCATAATATTTATTGTCACCAACGAAAGAGGAAAAACTCACTCATCTGGTCATAATAGTTCATTAATGTTATTACTATTTATTTATTCAAATGTTTTAATAATATTTGATAGGTATAATACTTATCATCTAATATTTATAGATTCTATCAATATTTCTAGTTATTTATTATAGCAAGCGGTTGCTAAAGAAAACACTTTTGATACATTCTTTTGATAATTTACTTTGTAATACCATTTTTACTTGACCTTATCCATGGTGATAAAATAAAAATAAATGAATGATAAGAAAAAATAATTAATGTGATAATAATAATAATTAAATTAAATGTTCATAGTGGCAATAGTTTATGAGAATTCATAATAATTATAATAATAATTAGTTGTCTACAGTAGTTATGCACTGCAAACAATAAGTTTTAATATTCGTGGTATAATTTAGTGATATCAGTAGCTTAATAACATCAACTTTTTCATTGATGATCGGTCGTATCTGTCCGTAACACTTGGAATGGAGATACTATTATGCTGTGCGTGGGCTGCAACTGGTGTACATTTTATAAAAACATAATGTATGTGAGAAATTTAATAAGTTGAACAACTGCTCTAGCTTGATATTGATCAAAGACTACAAAAATCGCATCAATGATATGTTGAAGTACAATCAAGACCATAAACCCTATTTCCATATCTATATATCTTATTCAATTAGTAGTTGTATGCCCATTATAAAGAGTAGATAACTCCAATTATTGTTTGATCCCTTTTTACTTTTCTATGCATGACGCCAATAGAGATGTATTACATTTTTTACTTTCTCTTCCTGTAAATATCGTCTGCATGGCCAGTTGGCTTAATCAATACACTCAGTCTTACATCCAACATCAATACATTTACTTTGAATCATCCATCTCACAATGGCTAACAGTAACAATAAAAGTCATAGCTCAACAGGTTATGGGCCCAGGAACCGCCTACTTTTCGATGGAGAGATGCAAAATTACACCATATGGGAAACAAGATTCATCAACTACTTGTATGCCCAAGATGCTGGAATACACAAAGCCATACTTCCTCTACCTTCAAGTGAAACAGAGGATGAAGACTTTAACAAGAAAAACAGGAGAGCATATGCGGAATTAGTTCAAGTGCTGGATGACCGATCTCTGCAACTTGTCATCAGTGATGCAAACAATGACGGCCGTAAGGCACTAGCAACCCTACGTGAACACTATGCCAGCACAGAAAAGCCCAGAGTGTTATTATTATACGAACAATTAACAACTCTTCGACTGAAGGACACCGAGGACATCACGGGCTATCTAATAAGGGCAGAACAAGCAGCAACAGGTCTCAAAACAGCTGGTGAGCAAATTACTGACAATCTCATAATAGCTATGATACTGAAAGGACTTCATGAATCCTACAAACCCTTTGTTGTGGTTCACACGCAACTCGACAAAATCAAGACGCTGTCAGAGTTTAAATCTGCTCTGCACGCCTACGCAAACACCGAATCTATGAGATCAGATTCAAGCTCCGCATTTGCAACGAAGGAGCACAAACCAAACAAATGGTATAACAGCACTCACCTCCAGCGAAGTCACAACAATGGAACTCAATGTATGTCCTGTGGTAAGAGAGGACACAAATCGAGAGAATGCCGTAGCAAAGCGCACCTACACTGTCAATATTGTAACCTAAGAGGTCACGTCGAGTCTGTCTGTCTGAAGAAGAAAAATGCAAACAGTTCTGACTACAAATCGTCAGCAAATGCCTCGTCAACATTCTCCTTCATGGTTAAGACACCACAGACCGATACAGTATGCAACATAACCAACCTGCAGTCTCAACACTCTCACAAGCTACTCGTCGACTGTGGTGCGACAACACATATCGTCAATGCCTCAGAACGCTTTACGAATTATGACAATCATTTCAACCCGGATAAACACTACGTAGAATTAGCTGATGGACGAAGAAGTAACCAAGTGGTTACAGCTAGAGGGGATGCAAAGTTTACTGTACTAGACTCTCATGGTAACGAGCATCACATTACTCTCAAAAATGCTCTTTTGGCGCCAACTTTCCCTACTAGTCTGTTTTCAGTCCGTGCAGCTACTGATTCTGGCGCCAAAGTGATTTTCAGCAAAGACTACGCTAGCCTATCAGCCAATGATACAACGTTCAACATAGTTAAGCATGGGCAGCTGTATTTCTTGCAAGACAATACTTCTGACACTGCATGCATTACAAAAACACTCCATGAATGGCACCAAACCCTTGGGCACATGAACAAGGATGACATCATACAACTGTCAAGTATCTCACGTGGCATGTCGATCGCTAAACCATATACCATGCCTAGCACATGTACGACTTGCAAGGAAAACAAACTCACTATCCAGCCCAAAGCCATGGACGACCCGCCTATCTATGCTACTAAACCACTTCAACGTGTGCATACCGATATCACAGGTCCTGTTTCACCTACCTCCAGAGAGGGATTCAGGTACATTATCAACTTTGTTGATGAGCATTCCAGTATGTTATTTGTCTATCTTTTGCGATCCAAAGATGAGTCGCATACTGCTCTCAAACAATTCCTTGCAGATGTTGCTCCAATCGGACAAGTTAAAGAGATGCACAGCGATAACGGTGGTGAATACACGAGCACACAATTCTCAAACATACTCACCGAAAATGGTATCAAACAGACATTCACCGCTCCAAACTCCTCATACCAAAACGGTAAGGCAGAACGCACCTGGAGATCATTAATGGAAATGTCACGATGCTTACTTTCCGACTCTGATTTGCCTAAGTCGTTCTGGATTTATGCCGTTCGTCATGCACAATATTTACGCAACCGTAGCTTTCAACGTCGTACAAAATCTACTGCCTACGAACTCTTTACTAATGTCAAACCTGACATGAGCAAAATACATGCTTTTGG
>CALYOO010000068.1:31620-68229 GCA_945261195.1 Cryptosula pallasiana
CATTCTCAATCTATCATAACTCTATGGTCTTAACTGCTTTTGTCATAAATACATATACATATATAAGATACTCTAACTAATAAATACACTCTTAGCCACTCATGCAAATATTACTCTTTTAATTTTAGAATTTTATGGATGATCTTTCTGAAGAGCTCCTTTGCACCGATCCATATCCAACAGAAAATAAAATGAAAAACGGCAAAACAAATCCTAAGAGAAAGACAACTGCTCCAAAAAAGCGAATAGTAATGAAACGAAAAAAAATACTGAGAAAACAAACTACTTCCGTTGATAAGAAAGTAATGGAGAGTGGAGCTATAGCTCATTTAACAGTAGAATGTCTCAACGAAAGGAGAGCTAGGGAATTAGAAAAGTCTTAAGGTTCTCAAGTGATTGACTCACCAAAAGTTCCGATTTGCAAAACATTTGAAGATCTTCCTATCCCAAGCATTATGCGAGTGACTGGTGTGATACATCCATCAAGTAAAGAGAAGTGTAGATATTTTCAAGTTCGCTACCATGATCCTTCAGATGTAAATGAACTCGAACCCAAGATACTTTTCTGTCCAGTTGAAATAGCTAAAAACTTCAACTGTGATAATTACCCCCCTCCGTTTAACGTTGTATATTTGGGTAGAAAGGGAAAACCAAAAAATAAAAGTGTTCTTTGGTATGATGTCAAACGTGTTACCAGACATCCTCTAAGCAAGAAGGCAGCTGAAGAGGAATCGCTATATTTGAGTATATTGACTAAAGGTCAGCTCAAATGCTTCTTGAACATCAAGACCCTCAATAGTTTCCAACCCGGTGCTATTTTCCCTTACCGAGATGCTGTTGATAGATTCGTTCCTCATCGATTTAAAGGAGGGCAGTCAAATGTAATTTGTATCCGTTATACCATTGAACAATGTGGAGAAACACTGTTGAAGACGCTTGCCATACCAGACAAATATACTTCAGAAGCTAACCAACATGCTCAAGGTGTGATGATGTACAGAGGAAAAAAAACCCACGGAAAAGTTAATACGGAAGACGATCTTTCATTTTGCTCTACATACAGACTCGGTCAAATTTATTGGAGACAATATTGTGATCAAGCAAAGCACAACAAAACGTTATTAGAAATTGATGACGATGATGAAGAACTTGAAGACTTTCTACGTGGAGATTTTGATGATTTTGAGACAGGATATGGTGCTGAAAAAAAGGATGAGATACATGATAAAACTCGGTGAGAGTTTTTCTTTTTATTTAATAAATTCTAATCATTGTAAATAATACTTCAACTCAATTTAGATGTAGTTGTAGTTATTTCTACCCCAAATAATTTTTTGTTTTAGCGATGGATAGTCTCCAATTCAAAAAAACAAGTTGGACAATGTGACTTGGTGAGCTATTTCCCTTTTCTATATAATGTAAACTATCCAATGTAACTAAAGCTATAATTCAAATTCATGTAATTATTTTAAATTTTTTATTAATCATTCTATACTAATACATAAATTTCTTATTTTAGTTCATTACGAATTCAAAAGCACATAAAACAGAAGTCTCCGTTCTTAAGATATAACATCACTACATCAAAGACATCATTGTAAAAAAAGACTACGTATTAATTGTTATTACTTAGTATTTACTGACTCTAGCTATATTATATGGAGAGACTTTCCCTACTTATTATACAATAAATGTGTATAATCATATATTGATTCATTTTAATCAATGTATTTATTCAATGTAATACTTATAATGTAATAATAAAACTATAACAATAACTATAGTGTTGTAGATGGTTATATCATATACAAAAACCAATTCAGTGGCAAATACAACTCCATCTTCATCAAAATACTATCATATGAGTTCGAAATATGTAAAATGATCAAAACTTTAATGCCATGCATTCAAAATTTAGATGCCATATAAGTTCAAATTAAGTAAAAAACTAATCAAAAACTCAAATGCCACTTAAATGCCACTCAAATGCCTCTCAAATAAAATACAATATAAACTCGGCGAATTCATTCAACGCCGTAACCCATTGCCTCAGCCCCGAGATCTAATCCACAAAAAAACACTTGGTAGGGAGATCTGCTCATATATTACTACTAACATGTATCTAATTGTCTAGAGCTCGGAACTTAACAAGTATAACACGGAGCATTGAAAGTGAGCTGAACATTACGCCTAACAATCAAAAACTTTAAAAAGTTTGTAATGACTTCACTCAACATGGAAGAGAGCTACTAAGTTGGCTGTAACGGCCAAGCTCTGTTAACAACCACTCTCAGCTACTCTACTAATAATACACAGACGCCGAAGCTACTCGCGCTTGTCCCTGTAAGGTGGTGAGCTTGAGGAAAAGAGTATGCCTTTGCCTACTACAAGGTGAGATTATGAGTTTGTTGTTGTTTGTGAATGAGAGTTATCAGCTTTGTTTGAGTCAACCAAGTGAAAAAAGTGTGTAGGTCCTCACAATAAACAGTGAGTCACTCTGAGTGCAACGTTGACTTGAATTAAGGTTGCATAGACAAAAATTGTTTATAGCGTTTAGTAGGGTTTTTTTTTGTCGGAGCGCCTGATTTGACAAAGATGGCTCTGACACAATTTAATGAAAAGGTGTAAAGCGCACCAACTCTCTTGCACTCGTTTCGCATTTGTGTCACTTGTTTGTCTTTGAAGAGCAATTTTAAGCATTATTACAAATAATCGGATTAGTTTTTTCACGCGAATGGAAACCGTTGCTTTCGCGGGAATAAAAATTTAATTTTTTGCGAATACAAACCAATGTTTTTGCGGGAAAAAAATAATTTATTTTCACGCGAATGGAAATCGTTGCTTTCGCGGGAACAAAAATTTTATTTTCACGCGAATACAAACCAATGCTTTCGCGGGAATAAATAGTTTATTTTCACGCGAATAGAAACCGTTGCTTTCGCGGGAATAAAAATTTTATTTTCACGCGAATGGAAACCGTTGCTTTCGCGGGAATAAATAAGTTATTTTCACGCGAATGGAAACTGTTGCTTTCGCGGAAATAAAAAATTTATTTTCATGCGAATACAAACCAATGTTTTCGCGGGAATAAAAAATTTATTTTCTCGCGAATAAAACAGGAATATTTCACGCGAATAACAGTATTATGATAGAGTTTTCTTGTGAGTGTTTTTAATGGTTATAAGCTAAATGAGTAGGAGTGGCTCATAGTTTATAAGAACAGCTCTCTCTGCATAGAAATCATTCTCTCCAGCAATATTCTCAGGAGCATCAACTACTACAACTGATAATAACCTCAGGAGCATCAACTACTACAACTGATTTCTTGGTGATAAGGCAAGAATTATTAGAAAAACTATTTAAGAAAGCTTGGTTCATTGCTCATCGACCTACCGGAAACTGGGAACCTCTTTTCTCTAAAAGACTACAGGAAAACTACCCAATTTCAAGCTCTGGTGAGGTAAACTAAAACTGGCTGGTTGCAACCAAGCGACAAATACCATGAAAACTCCATCTTTGGTTTTGAAGCGTGGTGCTCCTTAAGTTAGTGTGCTCTTCTTATGAAAGCAGATGCACTTTAGGGAGATAATGACGATAAAGTGAAGATTGCACAGGGTTTAGCGGATTATACTTTCAACGCGATGGAGCATCAAACTTCCAAGTAATGCATTGCGCATAATGCAACACTCAAAACAGAATTCAATGAAGCCTCTTCCTCTTTCTTTTGTCGTGAAAAAAACTCTTTGACTACTTAAAGGAGGAAATTTAAGTGCTTCCAGTTTACTGAAGGAAGACTACAAATATTAGGGCCTCTGACCAGCTGAAAGCAAATCCCTTGCGCTGATAATCATATTTAAGCGGAGAAGAAACGAGGAGCCCTCAAGAATGACTCTAGCGGACTACTACACACGTGGTAAATCACCAGATGATCACAAACGTGGTCTATCACTTTTAGAGAAAACATTGGTCTCAATTCTGCAGCGAGTAGAAATTATCGGTAAATGAGGAAGGCTCGTTCATATGATGTGGACTCCATGGATTCAACATGCTCTGAACCTTTTAGTGAGCTGCAGAGAATCAATCGGCGTCTCTTAGGAAAATCAATACATGTTTTCAAATACAATTGGGCTCAGCTACGTCCGGGGAAAACTCTGTAGAAGGAGGAGCAGAGAGACCTGAGGCTTTGTGATTAACTAACTTACGTAAAC
The DNA here is from genome assembly GCA_945261195.1 of Cryptosula pallasiana. NCBI lineage: Eukaryota > Metazoa > Bryozoa > Gymnolaemata > Cheilostomatida > Cryptosulidae > Cryptosula > Cryptosula pallasiana. Next base: position 35,829 of record CALYOO010000068.1, read on the forward strand.
ACATTGCTACGATGATGCAGTTCTTCAATTTGAAAGATCATGAACAAGACATACTTGCAAATTTTATGGGCTATGACATCATAGTGCACAGGGAGTTTTATCGCCTACCAGAACATACAAATCAGTTAACAAAGGTTTCTAAACTGCTTCTGACAACAAAAGATGGTAACGTTGGTTCCTTTCAAGGGAATCCGTTGGATGAAATAGATCCTAGATGAAATATTGGCAGGTGGGCAGAAAAATTAAACTGTTCGTTCAACATCAGCTTCTTTAATGTTTTATCCTCTAAACCTAGGAAGGACGTGTTACATTATATATACTGTTTGTATTTATAGTTGCAGAGCAAGGAGATAACCAAGATAGTGAAAGCATACAAGTAATTACCGAATGTGGTTTACGAGACAATAACATCATAGATAAGGCTAGTGAACTCAAAGGAACTGATCAAAAATGTGTTTCAAATGAAATTGATGGCACAACCAAACTACAAGAAATGTATGAAGAAAACTTACATACCATCATACAAAAAATCTACTTAGCAAGATAGGAAAAATTGATAATGACAACAATAGAGAGGAAGGTATGCATATTTTTGATAGCAATTCCTTGATGCAAACACAAATATACATTTAGTATGAGGTGTTAGGAGTATTCGCAACATGTTCATCAAAGGGCAAACAATAATGGGTGTTCAAAATTTCATGCATCACGAATGGTACAGAGCATTAGTTAAGAATATCATATTTATTCAATGAACTGTTATAATTTCCAGGACAAATCATAAAGAAATTAATTCCAACTTTCCAAGTCGATCAAGAAAAAAAAATGGAATCGCTAAAAACTTTAGTTTGTAAAGCAGCCCTTTCAACTTCGTAAGTTTTGATTGATGTATTTTTACTCATTTTCTACGGATATAAAACCGGTTTAGGAAAATTAAATAAATAGACTCGTTTGTTCTAATGTGTTAAGTGTTGAACTTCAATTGAAACTTACGAACAATATTGATAAAAGTTCATAGGTAATTTTTTTATTCAGTGAACTACTTTTGGTTGAGCCACGGATTTTAAAAAAAATTATTATTCATTGCCTAAACTACTTTGCCACTCTAATTATTTTTATTACGATTTGTTTGGTGAATATAAGTCGTGAATATTCTCATTGTCAAACCAATAGTGACAATTGTTTTTCCGAGATACACTTTTTCATTTCCCAAATGTTTATCCTCACAACTCGGCACTTCAACACTAAAACTAAGTGATAGTTGGAAGTCGCCATCATTGAATCACCACCAACCATGTTGTCATAAATAAATTTAAGAAAAGAAGTTGGTAGTTTTTTAAACTTGAGAACAATGAGAAGCCTCTGACTTCAAATCATAAAATGAATGTAGATGTTGTGTTTTGTTGTTGGTGTTTGTAAGGTAAGTCATGATTCCACACATATGTTAGCCTGCTGACTCAAAAATAATTCGGGCAGCACCCCACCAAGAAATCACCAAACAGTATACCCTCAGGGCTGTCAATAAGGACCTTTTTTATCTCAATCTGACCATTACCTGAGAAGCAGCAACCGCGTGTTTCCAAAGTTTTGCTTGCAAATGGCTCGTCACGCTAAATTTTTTCACATCACACGAGTCTCCTGAACCGGAACACAGGAATTATGGGTGGTATAAACACTGCTCATACCAATTTCTATATTGCAGATGCCTAGTAGGAGCTCGTTGTGAAAATTGTAAGGATTTTAAACTATTATATGCAGCCAATCAAATACATTTGGTTCACAGCAACTACTCACATGCCATTAACTGGGTTAAAGCTGGAATCTCGGGTAATTCAAATCGTGCCGATGTTAATGTTTTAATTTGCCTCCAAATTACATTTGAACTGTTATTTATTAATCATTAATCATTAACGTAGATAGAAAATTTACATTCATTACCTGAAAAAAACTCAAAGCTGCAAAAATGGTTTGTTTACACTTTATTATTATTACATAACAAATGACAAGACTATTCTTTTGTTTACAGAGTAGTTGTTGTTTGGCTGGTATCTAGTGTGTATGGGTGGACTACTACTACTACTATAACAATAATGAGTCACCAAAAACAGCGCAGATATAAATGGCCTTACTGTGCATGCTGCTCTACTTTTGTCTGCTCTGGTTTGGAGAAATGCGGGTGGATCTCTACCTTGACATTGTTCTAATGCATGTTTCTACACATGGATACATATAATGATTAAAATGCTGGTGGCTTCCAAAAAAGTCATTTACCATTTGTTTTTTTCTATCATCATGTACAATGTGTTGACAATGTTACTACAATTCATGTACATAAGCCTGTCTTGTGTTTTCTTCTATCATGTACAATGTGTTGACAATATTGAAAATATATCACTGCTAAATACAGAGAAGTATTATGGCTATGAGAAGCATTTTGTTGGAGTGAGAGCAGCAAATGGTCTGAATCAATAAAAAGCCATGAATTTTGGCACAGATGTTAGGTAATGATGCCTTTTACCACACGAAATGCTGCAAATATATTGCTAAATGGAAAATTTACGTGATTAGCAATGTGGTCTGTAACAGTTTATCAGTTACAAACTTCAAATTTACTACTCTGGTGATTCGGTGCAAAATGTCTGGAACTGACACTGATTAATATCTTGCATTTTAGGATTGAAAATCACTTAGAGACTAAACCAGAAAGTGAACTCAGACGGAGTCAAATAATTAAAACCACAAAACATTTGAGTAGGTTACAAGATTCAAACTTGAGCATTCAAACTTGAGCAGACAGGTCAAGTTTTTGGTTAACAAGCTATTTGGTGTCACCGGTGTAAAAGAGAAAGGTGATTTAATCTACAGAGGGATTGCACTCAAGGAACAAAAAATAGAGCTAAGGCAGACCGTAGAATGTTTAAGGCAATCGTTTTTTCATACTATAATAGATATATCTAAGGCAAGTGATGTATCAGCTACATTGATGATAGCCTCAGACCATGGCGTAAAACATGTCTCAGTCGACTTTGCTGCAAAAACTTTAGCGGTTAGCAATAAAAAACATGAGGTTATTCAGTCCCTGGCAGCTTCCTTCAGCGGTGATATAACTTCTATCAAAGGGATTTTGAGAGTCATAGCTGCTCAATACTGCTCTCTAAAGATGAGTCCAAGCTGCAAGGTTTGCGTATGGGGTGCTGGCAGCAATAATACATGCGCTCCTTGTCTAGCTACAAATAGACAAAGAACGGCTAGAGCTAAGAAAAATTCCAAAAGACAAGCTTTGGTTGAAGTTCGAAACAACCTGGCAGCTGTAAGCGCAGAATTTCAAAATCATGTAAATAACCAAGTAAAGATGGCAACAGATAAAAGCATGAATTACAATTCTAGGTGAGTTATTATGTGAGTATGCAATAGACATAATAAACAGCATACTGACAGATCTCACAATTATATTATGCTGATTTCAGAACTCTTAATGCTAGCCTAAAAGCGAATTGCAGGAACCAAACATCTTACGATGACATGAGAGCTGACTCTGTGTTTGGGAAGCTCCCCATTCAATCAACATTATATCGATTTTAAAAAAACCAAGTCAAACAGCACCCAGGTCTGTTTATTACTCAGTGGATTGCTGAATGCAATTTTAAATAGCTCATACCATTGAAGACAACATTTCCCACTATTGAACTGACTGTGAGTTCTTATATTTTATTTATTGTGAGCAGCAGACTGTCGACATAAATTTAATCATCACTTGGCTCCTAAAAACTTTTTTTTAAACAAGTTGGAAAGTTTTAAAGAAATATTTTTAGTAGTCTCTTGATTTTGTAGGTATAAGCGAAGAGCTACTGCGTTGGATGTCCGAGAAAGCGACTAGATTGAAAATTAACAAAAAAGGTAGATGGGGAGGTTTAATCTTGGACGAGACTACCATACAGGTGATGTAGCAATTATACTATTACTGAGATAGAGCTGTAACCTAATCAAGTCAGGCAGCTGCCAAAAGCCAAGTTTACAAAATGAGATTTTCCTTTAAAGTTTGCTGAGGCGCGTTCTCGCAGACTTGCTCGATGTTTTTTTCAGGAGGCAGAATGTTGTTGCAGGCTGAAATGCATAACTTAGCAGTATCGGGTTTATGTGTCAAGTGATTGTTAGCATACCGTGAATAAATTGAGAAACTCCTTAGCAACATCAGGAGGAAACAAATGGCTCATCAAATCAAGAAAAGGTACATATTATTCATAAAATGTAGTCATAAACGTGTACACATGAGTGTATTGGAATATTTTCATTAATCAATTGAATAATCAAGCATTATAACTACAGGAAACATTGTGTGGGACCACTGGTGTAGGGTTCATCGTTGGTCTGTTGGGGGCTATATCCGACCGGCAAGAAAGCTTCAGAGGGAGCACCTCTACCCATCGAAGCAAGAAAAAATGAGAAATGAGTTGGCAGACAGTTTCTCTTCAGTTTGCGGGTACGGCAAACTAAAGCAGCAATTTGAAATGAGGAATAAAAAAAAACCAATGAGTTAAAATTAAATCTTAGTGTTGCCTCAATGTCTCAATGGGTGTATCATTGTGCTATTTTAATGTTTATATTAGCCTGAAGTCTGAAGTGCTAAACTTTGAGTGAAATCTGCTTTCTGTTCTCTCTTTATTTAGTGAAACTATTGAATTAAATATTTTACCATGATGTGAGCACCTTAAAGAAAGCCGATGAACTCCATGCCACTATTGAACTGCTCGAAAACACCGCCGATATTATATCTATATTCTTGGATCACCTCTCCATGGACTCTCCGACAGACGAATGAATGCAAAAACTGAAAAAAACTCATGGCTAGTTTAGCCAATTTATTACAAAAAATAACAAAGAATCGTTCACCGCACAGACATTGTATGGCATCCTTTTCACCATTGGAGGACTGATGGAACTCTTTCAAAATATAACCCAATCTAATGTGGCAGTAGTGCCAGGAAATGTGAACAGTGACATCATCGAAAACTACTTCAGCATTGTAAGAGGACTGTTTAATGGTAGCTCAGACCATCCCAACTACTTCCATTACAAGTCGATGACAAATGCTGGTATACTCACTCAACCACAACTCTCAAGGAAGAGGAATTCAAACATAGACAGGGCCTATATACTACCTGCAAAGGTATCAGAAACAATTGAATTAATCACAAATTTTACACAATTATCTTTAATGACATACAGAACATAACCATTTTGAGTTCGGGTCCTTCTGTACTTGTCTGTTTTCTCGCATGCTCATAGTGGTGCACTACTGATGGAACCAACTGTCACAACTTAGATCTATGGGGGGGGGGGGGTTTCCAACCCCAACATACAATTTCTTTCTTACAACTTTGAAATTTACCATTTTTTACTTTTTGAAACTATGTGTATATGCTTTTTTTTGTTGTCTTCAATCATGTTACCACGATGTCGTCATAAAATCTCCACAATAAACCGTAGAGCATGCTAATTTTTTGTGCAAACACAAGAATAATACTCATGAAGCAACCAGAGAGACAGTTCAATACAAAAATCATCAGTTGGCATGAACTGAAAACAGCACCGACGACGCAACCAGAGTTTGAACCTGCAATACAAAAAAGGTAGTGTGAGTAAAAAAAAGTTAAAAAACACTCAACTAATTAACAGTGTACTATATGAAATTTTATATTGAGCTCCAAGAATTTTGACGCTAACTAAAACTAACCAAAAATTTAATTTACCATTTTTATGGGACAAAATGTTGAGTCGGATGTAATCATCTTTTATAATGAGAGACCGAAATATTTAAACGATTTGTGTGAGAGACCAATACACACGTTCTAATATACTTGGAGCCGTTGTAAAATCAGAGCTGTTAGTCATTTTTATTCCTTTGTTTTCATGAAACTGACAGTTTTCTCCCAATCTGAGAGAAATACAGAGGCAAACAATTTCTAATCTCAAGCCAAGAAATCAGCAAATCATGTTTGATTTATTTCATTCAGAGGTGATTGGAAGTGTAACAAATAGGGTTGGAGAAACACATGAATTCTGCAGATTGAAAAAAATTGAACCGTTTAAATTCATGAAAAGGTTTTTATTTTTTCAGAATACTTTTTAATTGTTTAGATGTGGAAGATTACCACATATGTGGTATTTATTTATCAATAACACCTTGTAATGATGTAATTACAAAAAAAGGCAAGTAATTAACATTAATTGATACATTCTATCTATGAATAATACTTTTAAAACTTTAGCAATTAAATAATTAGTAAAAAACAAAAGACTCATTGCGTAAATATGCTGATCATGGGGAAGACCATTTAACGCAGGAGGACACAAATCCCAGTAACGCAACAATTGTCGTACAATGTCGCTCAACAGCGAATATATTCCTTTAGGCACAATCATTGCTGACCCAGGGGTAAATTGTTTTTCAGATGACCAACCAAGTTGTATAAAGCTTCAAAATGAGTTTTAAAAGTTACGCCTAGTTTACATAAAATTTGGGCGTTCATATATTAGCAATGTGGGATGATATGGTAGTTGCAAAAATAAGATTCCACTGAACTTCAATTTTTTCATCACTCATTTTCCGAATCAGCACTTCCTGTCGCTTTAGCAAAGTAGTCATTGTATACATTGGCCTCAACCTGATCATTTTTTGGTAAAAAGTCTAACAACCCTAGTACACTTATCATTGTAGTGATAAAACTTGACTTAGAAAATGATTGAACAATAAGATCGGTATGATAGTTATAATACTATGAGATTGGAAAAAAATGTTCCAAGTCATAACCGTGCCAATGTTTTTCCACAATATAACTTTTAATTAAATCTTAAAAATTAGCTATTTCGCTGTGAAAAAGTGTGAAAATCACTAAATGATGAACAAAATGTTTTAGATATTAGTTTGAAACTGGAAAGTTCAAGAAAAATTCAAGTCATTTGCTCAAATTCATTATAGAGTACTGAACTGACGCTGCTACACCAAAATGTTTGTGATCCGTGAACGAATTATTGTAATTAATTTGCTCAAAGTAAGTTTTCACAGTTGTTTTACAAAGCTCAATGAGAGAATAACTATAAATCTTGAGTGTGTAAAATGTCAAGATGCCTATCATTAAAGGTGACTTTTCCATAGCATAGACCAAGAAACGTTCATTTCACGGAGACACAAATGCAAAGGATTTAACTAGTTTTGATGATTGGTGACCAAGAAATGTTTGTTAAATTCAACTCCTAAAAAAACAAGTTTTGGCATAATGCTTCAGCATTTATTTCTTAAATCAAACTAGTTTTCACTCATGCGAAACTTGAAAACTGTAACAATTATTTTTTTAAAGCTGTGTTGTTACCATCAAAAATCAGTGTGGATCCAAGTCAATAACAAACATATGTAGACAGTTTGAACATTTCAAACATTTTGTGCGCATGTCTAAGACAATGGCAAATCTGTAATGTGTAAAAAATTCATCTTTGCTAATTCTTTTGACTTGATGAACAGTTTAAAAATTATGAACTTGAAACAAAAATTGCAGTCAATGAAATTTGCTCTAACAGCCTTTTAATAATAACAAAAATAATAATAACCATTTTACTAGGAAGACTATTTTATAGTTTCTAGGGTTTTCAATCATAAATTATTTTTTTCCTAACAAAAAACATCATCCAAACAATGACGTTTCTAACAACGATGAGAGCAAATAATCGGACAAATATGTATCCGTGAAACGTGCATAAATCAATGTTGAACAGCCCAGAATAAACCATTTAATTACGGATGGTATGAATTGCTCGAATATACCTTAGGAGATTATAAATATATATACAATAATAATAAATTATGTTGCAACTAGCAGTATAATAATTTTATGGGTTCCATACATTTCTTTCACTGACACACATGGTGAATAGATTTCAATAATAGTCACATGAACTTTTTTCATCAATTCTTAGTAATTATTAATAAGTCGATCACTTATTATTAATATTTGGATGCTAACCAAAATAAATGATTGCAATAAAAATTAGTAATTTTGTTTGTTTAAATTTTTAAAATCAATTGGTGTAGCGTTTCATGAGCAAATGGCAATGATATTCAAAAAAATTCTAACAATAGATACTAACTCATTAATCTTAACTGATTTTCTCATTGAGCTGAACAAACGTTTAGACAGCATTAACTTTTTATCAACCATGGATGCTAGTTGATAGATAGCATTGGATATTTGTTACATTCAAAAATTGAAGACATTTCAGTAATGAAAAACTCACGAGTTGAAGTTGCTCAAGCACTGTAATAAATGCATTTGAAAAATTTCCGTCAATCAGAAGAAGAGATAGTCATTTCATTATATAATTTTGATAGGATGGGATTTAGATTTACAGTTGACAAAACTTCTGCTGGTCAATGCAGCATAACAACTTGCGATTCCAAACACCATGCTTTGATTAAGGCTTTTCATGGAGGTCGCAAGAAAACTAGTCACGAAATCAGACAAAACCTAGAGATGATAATATTGACTTTCTTGGAGCAATTTCCAATATGTAAATGTTAGGGCCTTAACTGTGGCATGAATAAAATAAGTTTATTTCTTTCCCCGGAGTCGATTTATACAGGTTTCACTATACACTTACCCACCACAATTGCTACAACAGTGATCATCGTGAACATAAATTGATACTTTCACAGTTTTCAAACAGTTGACTGTAGCAAAAAAGCAAGTTCTACTCAATTAACAAATCCCAAAATGTAAGATCGTTAATTTATTGCTTGTGTCAGGATACAGAAATGGCAGCAATGATACATATATATAACTCATGTTTATGAAACACCAACAAAAGTCGAAATGTGCAGACAACCAAAAGTATACAATTCATGGCAGACAATAGGCCTGGTAGAAGCCCAACAACAATGATTAATGCATTTCGCCAATACATTAGTGAAACAACGCAGGTACCAAAATCATGAGTCATGCTAAATGGACTGAAAATGTCACGAGGCTCAGAAAGGTGGAAAAATAAATCATGAATTGTTGAACATTGAAAAAGGTTGTCTGATTCCTGTGTTTAACCATCTAAATCTGACTCGTCCGCACTTGAGTGAAATGACCATATAACCATGTTTTGAATATATTTCTAATCAATCAAGTATTCTATTGCAGACAATGGGTAAGAATCATTGTGAATGTCTCAGTGTCAATCTACCCTTGGTACAAAATATTCCACCCAAACATAAATGAACATTCCACGCCGATACATTCTTTTGAAAGCTTGAATGAATGCTATTAACTGCTCACGCTTTGAACCTCAGTCTTTAACCATTGAGATGTTTGTGATGTGTCTGTTTTATTGATTTATTGTTTTGTATTCTAATCTATACAGCAACAACAAAAAATTGATGACAGCTGGCGATGCAAACCCGACGCAAAGATTTTGTAGTTGCTGACAGAACTGAATGTATATACTGACCAGAGTCTGCATAGTTAATAATACAAGTGTCACATACCAGGGAGACCATAGTAATACAAGTATCAAAGGCGGCAGATCATAAATTGTGAATACGAGAATTCTATTGGGATGAATGAACTACAACTCCAGACAGACCGTCGGCATGAAAATTTCATGACTTAAGGCGTGGCCAAAGGCGTTGCACAGTATAAAGTTTTGCGAATGATACGGTGAAAACTTAGTGCTAAATACAATAGTGATTGGCTGTGAGACTGGAGCTTGCCTACTGATTGGTGAATTGTAAATGTGCAGGCAAAAAGAAAGTGAAAAGTTTTTTGTCTGACAGTACTGATATAGATTTCATAGAGAGAAGATGCAGGCCTGCAGTTTCACACAATTCAGTATTCAAGTTAAATTTTCAACACTTTGTGGCAACATTTCTTACATAGTTTTTCTGTGGCATCAATTATTTCTCACCGTCAGTATTTATCACGGTTAGAGCACTCAACCTAGGACTTCTGGTTGTTGTGATTTACATACAGTTCTGTCAGCTATCAACTTCAATATTCCAGATTCTACTCGCTATCTGTGGTTGTAGATAAACAGTTTTGGCTTTCTGCAACAGACAGATATCCATACATATTAACCTATCCCAACCTTGGACGAAATCATCCCAACATTGGAAGAAAAAATTACTACAAGCTGACCAAACACTCACAGAAGATTCATAAGCCCACAACGACAACAAGTTCGCAGACGTCAACTTCTGCAGAAGACTAAAGCCCACAATGACAACAAGTTCGCAGACGTCAATTCCTGCAGAAGACAGCTACAGCCCACAGCTACACACAAAAATCAACAAACAAATTTCCCGCGGAAGGTATTACAACAAACAATATCCTACACTAACATTATATTGACAGCTTTATCGCCTTCGACAGCAACAGGACCCAGTTCCTTCAGCACCCCGCCAGTCACCTGAGCCCTTGGACTTGATCACTCTCTCGACTCTAACCTCTGGGGTTTTTTGACTGTATTATTCTGTAACTAACTTGCTCTCCAACATTTAGCAGAAATTTTGTGTCACGTTAAAAAATATTGCTTGTTTCAAATTTTTACTACAATTCTGAATTTTTAACAGTTTCTAACTTTTACAACTTCTAAATTTTCAACGATTTCAAATTCATCAACAATTTAAAACTTTAAATCTCTCAATTAGAATTATTTACATCTTGTAAATCTGAATACTTACTAATTCCTAAAAATCTCAACCAACATCTTGTGAAAAGACTTTATAATAATTTTGAACTTTGTAATGATAATAACATTTCTGTAATTGACCTTCCATAAAATAATTTCAATTTTTGTAAAAAAAATTTTGTGGAGCTATCCTTTATACATCAGACAACTCCAACTTTTGATAACATCCAGAATTCAGTTGTTTCCAGATTTTCTGCATTCGTGTTATAATTGTTTATATAAATATTATATTTTAATTTGCTCTGAATAGCATTGTCTTATCTAAGCTTTGTCCCTGCTTTGCTACCTACTAACCTCTTTGTGTTTTATAAATAGATTACACCCATTTTTATTCAAGGTCCATGAATAGTGAATGTTTATAACCACAACATCATTTCTCAACATTCCATTCTAAATAGAAGTAAATTGTTATCTTACCACGGCAGGGAGAACCATAAGTCAGCAACAGTTTTCTCCTTGCAGTCCAGAGTGCTAACCAAATTACACCATTACACATAGAACTATAAATAGAACCAAATACTCAAGTAGAACCAAAGAGAGTAGATATTTCTAAATTCTATTGCAACCTGCTACCGAAGCATTGCATCAACCATCTCTATTGCTTATCAACCAAATCATTAATTACACAACACTACACATATATATATATCATAAATATCTGAAGAAACAGAAGTATCAAAACAACGAATTCAATAAAAATTTCTGTTGCTGACACTTGCTGTCCTAAAACTAGCAAAATTCCCCCCATTAATTACAGTTATGTTTGTGTAACGCAAATGTGCTACGTTTAGCATATGGCGATGGAAATTGAATCCACCACTCAACCAAATTTTGTGAAATAAAACCCAACTGCATTGTAGAAACGACTGCTTCACAAAACAAGATTCTTGTTATTTTTAAAGCAATTCTTGATGTAACCAATGCTAAAGAAAGTGATGTGAATGTCTTAAAGCAGCAAAATATTGTTAAGGAAAAGATAGGGGCTATAGCGGAGCAAGAAAAGTTATTGGAAGTAGAGAGTGAGGCAGAAAACAGCCAAGCAGATGAAGGTAATAAAGCAGCACTAACCACATGTACAGCTTGTTTCACAACAGATTAATGATAAAATTTCAATGATAATCAGTTTTCAGATAACTCGAAGATGATTGTAAGCCCTTTAAAAGGTATTTACAGCTAATTTAATATGATGAATGATCCCAGTTATTTGTTCCCCCTCGAAGTTTAGCCCAGTTTTTATTAAAACTAGTGAAACGTAGCATGCAATGGTAAAAAAAGAAACTTATTAAGTTGACTTCTCTTATAAAAGCTACATAGCGATCAAATTAAAAACATGCAAACTATGTAATAACCAGCTAATTTTTACCATCTACTACTGAAATAAATGCAACAAAATCAATTAGTTTTGGCATCAACAATGATTATGAACGTTTACGGCACAAAAACCACAGATCACCGTCATTATTTTTTTCACACCACCTGTAACTGCTATATATGGTGATGTTTTTTTGTTATTGTCGTCGTTTTGGTTGAGTATTCAAAAAAAATATATCAGAGACCATAAAACAGTTCTGTTTTATCCACCATACCTGAGTCCACAAATTACCTCTGCTCTTTTTTAAACAGTTGTCTTCTCGCCCTATTAACTTCACTCAAAAACTTTGTCAAACTCAGAAAATCGTATATTTTACTCTTCAAGCCAGAAAAAACATTCCCTATTCATCATTACGTTGTAGTATCTTGGTCAAAAGCCATGGGTATTTTCCGCCTATCTGTACAGGAAAGCTTTCAACAGAATTATGTGCCTGAACTGATTTTACCATCGTTGTGTATTCATAGAAACTGGAGGTGTAATTGGTGAAGTGAGGAAAGAGCTTGCTGGTAAGTGTACACTTGTTTATTGCTGCTTTTTGTGTACTCAAGATAAGACATTTTTTCTATCGTTGTGTTGCAAGCAACAAAGTATGTATATTTTGATATAATGATTTGGTACAAAAGTGATTGAAACTCTATCTTTCAGTTACATTGAATAGAAAGCCTGCGTTACATATGTATCTGATATCAATTGTGATGATTGTCAATCTATAGAAAGTTTCCAGAAAATTGTTCCGTCACTACTGCTTCGTCCTTGACTTCGAATAATCTCGTTTTAGAGATAAAAAACTCATTGAAAGGAGTCGCCAAAGACCAGAACGCTATCCTAGCAAGCTTAGTTAGACAAGATGAACCCAGTGGGAATAACTGGCTCAATGAGCCAATTTCCGAGTATTCTGAATTAATCGCTTTTTATGAGATGCGCTAATCCAAAAGCATGAGAAATGAAGTTGTAAGTAAACTCAATTCAGTAGACATATATATTTACATTTTTTCCCCAAATCTGATCGGTTAGAAAATCCATCTGCTAGTCGCTGTGCATGTTAAAACTAAACATAAAATTGCCTTGAATGACTTATGTCGTTAGTCAATCCAAATGGAAAAACTAAGAAATTGGCCAGGTGTATTGCTGGTGTTACTAGCCTGTAAAAAGTTTCATCATATGTCTACCCTTTCCACCCAACAGTAATAATCCTTACTTTATGCAATAGCTAAAATGAATGGTTCTTTACTTCCCTAGCAGATTCTATAAAGCCAACAATTCGTAAAACTAAGAAAATATTTTAAAAAGTTTGAAGCTTCATTGTTCAGAAACATTGCCTGATTTTGTTTCAGACCAACCTGTTATCCCAGATAGGAGGGAAGACCTGTGGAGATGCCATACGTGGCATGTTGCGCCTTATTGCAGCAAACACTGTCTTGCGTATGTTCAGATTAATGGGGAGAAGTAATGCTTCAACAAAAAAGATCGCGTCCAAGCAAATAGTGCTTTACAAGTGTGTTGGCTGTGCATTTCAAAACTATATACTCACAATGCATTGCTTCCAATTGCATGTAAGAATGAAGAGCCATTAAACCTGATTGTGTAACAGCGTTTGCCTCTTTTGCTCATTATACCGTACTACATTCATTGAAGGTGCTTGCTTGAAAGCACTACCTACAACAGAGCGAGAAGTTGACAATGAAATCAGTGCTTTACTGAGGCACTGTCCGTATCAACATGGCGGTGAACAGTTTCGAGCTCGAGAGGTTAGCAAATATATTTATTAAATGTTGCAATTCTGAGATTCTCTCTATCTACAGTTTTTCAAGCTACTGTACTCTGCAAAAACTACCGTTGTCTTATTTTTACGTTTTAACGATTTCATCTCAATCGTTAACAAACGGTACTGTTAATATTTTTCAGTTATTTCATAAAAATAACATCAAAAATCACTAGCCCAAATATCCCAGTATAAATAAAATTAATAAAATTTGCACTAATAAATTGCTAATAGCACACAGTTTTAAGAGTTTGCTAAGTACAGTGCTGCGTTGCCACACTAAAAAATACCGACATTGTTGGCGCTGCATAAGTATTTCAAAATCACATTTGCTGCATCAAGCAGTGAAGGTGATGCATTCAACCGTGAATGTGAGCAACAGACTACAAAGAGTAGTGCAAGGAATGCCTATCAAAGCTTCAGGGAGACAGACAGATTCCAAACCGGCAAGCATGCAGCAGAATTTGGAACTGGAAGTGCATAAAGAAAATTCAAAAAACCTAATGGTGACACTATCCATGAAGCTACAATAAAAAACTTCACAAGACAATACTGTGCAATTTCTCAACGACAATGAACATGAAGCCACGATATTGGCTAAAAAGAAGAGAGGGAGACCAAATCTTATAGACTCTGAGTCAGAGAATGAGACAAATGCTTTGTGATGAAACTGAGAGACCATGTATCAGTGGTCAATGCAAATCTTGTCTGTGCCATTGCAAAGGGTATTTTGAAGAAAAGACAGCTTTTGCTTTCCAGTACTGTGAGCCTGAGTCAAGATTGGGATTGGAGATTTCTTCAGAAAAGTGAATTATCCATGCGAAAAGGTATATGTATGATAAAATTATAATCATTTATATAAATAATAATGGATTAATAATTGATTAACAACAATATATATTATTAGAACTTCCTTTATTTCAATTTTAGTAAGATTATCACTAATATTATAATCATTTTTACTTAATATTTGTAATTAATTGTAAACAGTTGATTAACAATAGTAAATGTTATTAACAATTCCATTATTTCATCTTCAGTAAGATTATCATTGCAATAATAATACCTTGTATCTACGTTTAATCACTTACAATTATGAGAGTTAGGCACAGTATTTATACATCAATAGTATTTATGCATTGGGTTCACCTCTTACTGCTTACTGCCTACTGTCTTGTTTCATCAAATTATCTAAACAAATAACAACAGATAGTTGTAAAATAATTTTGTTGATAGAAATGCAAGTGTCTAGAAAAAAGCCAGCCAGTTTCAGTACTCAAAAGAAGGAGTATTTGAAAGCCATTAGAGACGCAATAACCATGCATAAGACACCAAGAGAACTGGTGTTCAACTTTGACCAAACTCGCCTAAATATGGCACCAGCTTATGCATGGACTATGGAGCAAAAAGGATCAAAGCAGGTCAGCTACTTACCAACTCAAAGTATAGTGTGGGCTAACTGTCTTATTTCAATTTGAATGGTTACCAGGTTCAAATATCAGGCCAGTAGAGACATTGATTTTGGAACATGGGTTCCAAAAACCGATTGCAATACATCGCTTAATGTTAGCTTTTTATTTTAATACACTTGTATAGCTTTATTTTCAGAGTATTTTCAATGCATTAAGCCACCATTTGTCGTATGGTATGCTTGTATGTATGAGTTGGTATGAGTACTGCCTATGCTAGCCGAAATAATACATGCACTTGTAGATGCCTTTGTAGATAATGCAAGCTTTTGAAAAAAAACTCGGTTATGCGGTGACTCCAACGAAAACGGAGGAGCTATCTTCAACATAAAAACCTTGGACTGGCAGTCTATCTACCCAACAGTGGGAAAGATAGGTGATTTCATTTATTGTCTACAAGAAATTTAATTGAATGACTAATGGGTTTGGAGTGCTTAAAACGCAAGATCACTACAGTATCTAATGCGCTCTCGAGCAAAACATAGAAGTTTTATTGAAATATATTGTAGTAGGTTTTGTTAGTGATTTGCTGCCACAAGTTTTGTACATAAATGCCTGACAAAATAGCCTGTAGTGTTTATTAGGTTGATACAATAGTCTCACAAACACTGACGCGTTTTATACTGCCAGAAAGAAACATAGATAGCGAGTGGAGAGGTCAACATTGGCAGGCTATACGCCCAATTACAAAAGTGCTTCGCAGAGGAGCTGCCACAATCGAAAAATGCAGCTATGGCAGGGTGGTGAGTCAATAAAACATCCGAGAGCACCATCTCAAGTCATTGGATAAAAAAGGAATCTTGAGAGACTCCAAGAGTGCAGCTCTTGCAGTTGAGCAATGCACAGCTACTCTAGAGAAAAATCAAGGTATGGACCTAACAAAGATTAGAAATTGCGTTGATTTTTTTGCGCTGAATTCTTTTGTTCAAAAAGTATGGACATTATAAAATTGAAATAGCTTGTTTACAAAGTCCCAGAATGTGGTACTTGGGATAGATTTACGCAGTTGTCTATTTTTACCCCCACTTGGTGTAGTGACCACATAACTATTTGAACAGTTCGAAACCAACCACCACTTTGTGTGCTGGCATGATCATTCTGACACATGCTCCCACTCCTATTATGTAATAACTGTTTCGTTTCTCTACGATCCAGCTGTGCACAGGATGGCTGCTGAAATGGGGTAGATAGCTTTAATAAGCTGTGTGACAGTTAATCATTATTTCAATGGGGTCCCGGCAGATTTTTCTGCGGAGCTATTATCAAAAGAACCGGAAGCATGCTTTCCATCGATAGCACTGTTAAAACGAAAGTCGCTTCATTTTATCCGATACTGAAGGACTTTTTTTCTATTCACGGCAGCTGATGGGTTTGGAGGTGTATAGAACTGACGATGCGCCGCTAACATAAGTCATCTTATAATTTATTATTATTATAAAATAACAATAATTTATTATTATTATAAAATAAAAATAATAGATAAAATAATAAGTTATATCAATAATATTAATTAATTAAATAA
This sequence comes from Cryptosula pallasiana, assembly GCA_945261195.1. Classification (NCBI taxonomy): domain Eukaryota; kingdom Metazoa; phylum Bryozoa; class Gymnolaemata; order Cheilostomatida; family Cryptosulidae; genus Cryptosula; species Cryptosula pallasiana. The sequence continues at coordinate 52,679 of CALYOO010000068.1, forward strand.
CAACAACCGCAACAGTTGAAATTAAAAGATAATAAAACTATAACTATATGCCATTAATTATTATTATTATATTTGTTGCTATTATAATAATTATTATAATTGTTCTTGTTGTTCGTAGTTCGTTGTTCCAACCGTTATTATTACTATACTAATAATAATTATAACCTGTCAATCAGCTCCTTCTTGCGTTCAGTTGCCCGTACATTTTTGTTTTTTTTTTAGCAATTCCTTCAAACAAGATAGGGTGAGGCTTTCATAATCACACTTGATGATGATTCCAACTAATGCAATGGCGGTCAATGATTTGAAATTAAGACAGTCCTATAGCAAGTGAACACGGCCACGGAATGTTTTTGGCCCGTGCTCGACAGATCACCAAAATATTCTGCCAGGACCTGGCTCATAACAAGGGCGTTAATTTATGTTGGCAAGCTCAATGAACCGCGAAATACAAAGCCATAGCTCTACACAAGAGCATAATGTTTAATTAATTTTTAACAAGTGAATGAAACAAAATATTAAAAAAAAAAATAGTTCAAAGGCTATATTGATTCCTTGAGCTTCCTAAACTGCATAAATTTTGTTATATCAATGGCTTAAACTGTCTAAAATCTAAATAATAGTCAAGCAAGTCGTGATTTCTAATGATAAGTTATACGATCGACCATGCTATTTCCGGTTGCATCGCTGAAGCGAAACTACTCTGCCGGGACCCCATTGTATACTGTAAATATCACAATAATGTTTAGCGAATGTAGTTTTCATGAGAGTGGTTATTATCCAAAATATTATTGTTATTTTGCTTTCAAGTTTGATTCAGTTTCATCTGTACTTTTTCGTGAGAGTAGCCATTCACAAGCTTCTGCTTTCCATTCACCATATGATGTTCTACACTCACCATCCCCTGCTCTGCAACAACCATAACCTCTTCCGCCCATTATACCCTACTTTTTGTCTACCTCCTACTCTTTATCCCCAACTCTTTACTAACCACCCATCATCTGCCGCTCTGCATCCACCATATCCCATTCTCCATCCATCACCTCCTGGTATCCATCCATAATCTCCCGCTCTGCATCCACCATATCTCACTCTCCATTTATAATCTCCTGCACTGCATCCACCATATCATAGTCTACATTCACCATATCCTGCTCTCCATTCACCAAATCCTCGTCTCCACCTACCTCAACCCGCTCTCCATTCACCATCTCATTCTCTCCATCATCATCTCCTGTTCTCCATGCACAATCCACTGCTCTTCATCTACCATCTCCTACTGTCCATTTACCGGAGTTGGCTCGGTTTAAACTAGTCGAATTTCTGAGGTTGTTTTGGTTTTGATGATTTTTTTCTTTTGTTCATCAAATATTTCCATTATTTCAAAGCTAAACTGGCAGGTTATCTGCTTCACAGCATTCACTCATGCCATGGTCTCATTATCTTACTTATTCTAAAAATCCAAAATCCTGAATCAAATTGTTCAGCTCAGTTTCAGCTATTCACTATGACAGAGAATTGAAGAATGTTTGTTGAAAAAACATGAGCCACATGTATAATTGACGTAACTCGACATTTGGGATGGTACACTATAAACTGTGAAATAGACTTGGCGCCAAAAAAAACGGCATAGTTATTTATTGCCTCTCCAATGCGTAATACTGAAAAAAATACCAATGATCTTGTCTCCTACAGTAATGCCATTTCGTCGCTGAAGTTTCAGTGTATGCTTTCTATTTTATGTGGTCCAATTATACAATCAGCCATTTATTTAGATAGCAATGTAATGTTGCATATACCACGCAGCTGTCGTGTTTGAAGACAAACATTAAAAATTGTTTTTAACAAGCTACTTGGTACATATCGACTACCATTCCTTTAACCATTATGTAGATCATAAACTCTTTTTATAGACTGCATTGACTGCACTCAAACCATTTACACAATAAAAGGTGGTTTATAACATAAAAATGGGTATAAACCAGATATACGTAGTTTATTTGACTCTTTTTCAACCCTGTCTATTATCTCCTGCTCTCCATCCACAATCATCTGCTCTTTATCTGTCATTTCCTACTGGCAACACACCATCTCCTGCTCCCCATCCACAGTTCCCTGCTCTTCATCTACCATCTCCCGCTCTCAATCCACCATATCTTGTTTTCCATCCACCTTCCCCTTCTCTACATCCGCGATCTCCTGCTCTTCATCCACTATTTCCTGCTCTATATATACCATATCCTACTCCCTATCCATTAAATCCTGCTCTACATCTTCAATCTCCTTGCTCTCCATCCACCATGCTCAGCTGTCAAGCTACCTCCTCCTGCTCTCCATCCACCATATCATACTCTTTACCCACTATATCATGCTCTACATCCACCATGCTCAGCTGTCAAGCTACCTCCTCCTGCTCTCCACCCACCATCTCTTGTTCTACATACTCCAATCATCATCTCCTGCTCTTCATCCATTAACCCCTTAGTTCATTTCATTACTTAATGTCACTAACAACTAACACGATATCAGATTTTATTTTCCAGCATTTTGTTAAAATCCACTTCAGTAACATATTTTCCCCATTTGGCTCGATTTCACACACTCATTTCCCCTTTTTTCAAGCCTCACTCTTGACCCTCACTTTGAGGTTGGCAAGTCCGAAAACTGTGTGTAATTATAAACAATGATTGATAATAATCATCATGTGTTGTTAATACCGAACTATTGACAATAATAATAAAGGAATAATTCAATATCATGTAATAATACGAAACAGACTAAAAACATTGATTAGGCTTCTTTATCAAAAATGGAAAAGAAAACCAAGGAATACATGTTTTTACAGGAAACAATAAAACGTTTGAAGATTTATCGTTGTTAAATTAATTCGATATTGCTTTAGTGACATCTAGTGACATTTAAAGATATGGCATTACAACAACAACTGCTATTTGAATCATGGGGCTTTTATTGTCGTGTTCTGTCATGATTGCATGGCTGGGACAAGTCTCCATCCCAATACCAGTTCATATATATTGGGTCCATGGTAGAGTCAGTCCAACATCCATATATTGTCAGAGTCACTATTTTCTTAGTGGGGTCCTGTTTCCGCTGCAGATCAGCCAGCTGATCTCCTCCAGGGTGCATTAAACGATGCACAAGTTCTATTTTGGGATTATTCTCTGTTGCAGTTACTAGTTTGATGCAATGATTGTAAAGCTCTTATTTCATGCGAGATACAGACCAAGGGGATTTTTGTGGACCAAGATCTGAAATCCCACAACCGGATGAGCCAACTACATATCAAGCAGTGAAAAATAAAACGAGCCTCAAATCCAAAGGTAGGGGCTATAGTATGGATAATCTTACTCATAGGCTGAATTAAACCTAAATAATTTATCTATTTCTGGTGATTTTTATACAGAAAAGTGTTGTTTTTTGGAGTTGTGCTGTTAGTTTCATCTACAGTATGAGTATGACGCTGACTTTTAAGCAATTTTTTTTTTGATAAGCAGCAACTTATATAAGGCTGTAAAGCACAGTTGCAAAAATTTGGCTTTCTTGGATAGAAGGAGAGCATCCTAGTAGTAGTCATTGTGCACAGACTTTCAAGAGCATAGAAAAATAGGTTTGCATTTATTTTCTGAATTTTTGAATTGTTTTTCAGTTTGGTCAGCCAGTGAATTTGTTATTGATAGTTTGGCCATTGAAAGTAGTCACTGCATGTTCATTGAACAATGTACAAAAAAAAAAGGCGTTTGTAATTCAATATGAGCGCATGCAATGAACCATTAGTTTGGAACATCATAATTATTCAACGAACTGTTATAGTTTACCGAGCAAATCATAAAGACGATACCTCCCAAATTTCAAAATAATGAAAAATATAATAAAACTTGAACTACTATAAACTGGAATAGCTTGTAAATCTGTCCTTCAATTTAGTAAACTTTGAATGGTTGCAATGATTTCGAATTATTTTTCACAGATATAAAACCGGTTCGAGAAAATGAAAGAAATAAGCTCCCGTGTTACAATTTATTTAGTGTTGAGTTTCATTTTCGACTGACCAACAATATAAATAAATGCTCGTTGATTATTTTCTTTATTCAGTTGGTTACCTTTTGTTGACCCACGAGTTCCGAACAAAATGATTTATTGATTGAGTTTATTGCCGGTCTGAGTATTTTTAATGCAATTCGTTCGGCGAACAGAGATCGCGAGTACTCTTATTATGTACACACTGGTGTCCTTGGAATAAACCAGATAGCCAATATTTAAAAAACTAGAGCAATATTGCATTTGCAAAACAAAGATTTTTCAATCAAATGATATCAAAAGATTCAAATTACCATTATTTACAATGTATTTGTGCTGAAACGAACTGCCAGATTGTAATTGTCAGTGCTGCTTTAACAACAGCAATAATTTTCAAATCTGATTTACACGTTATTTGATTGAAACAAATGACATAAATTTGTGGAAAAAATAATGATTCTCAAATGGAACGAGAAAAAAACCAGGAAATATTTTGATTATTTTTATTATTTGTGTTGAGACTTTTCAGCACACTCTCTTTGACATTAAAGGGTTTAGGGTGGGTTTTTCAAGACGCACTTTGTGTGTAGAGTTGTAAAACTATTGAAGAAACTCCCTTGCGGCAACAAAAGTGCAGTAGCTATGTGGAGGTCTACGGAGGTCCATGACAACGCATTCGACAGAAAGGACTATCCGCATTATGATGTTATATAGTATATTCCAGCAAGTAGTTTGTACGATGCTTGTTACTTTTTCAGTTGAAAACTACTTTTTAAAAATCTGAATTATCATCACTTAGTGTTTTTTAAGTTTTTTTTGGAAAGATCGCCAGTATTTCGGATTTAATTATATATTGCTGTTGTAAAAAAAATTGGAAATTCAATTTCGGCAATGTTTTTTTTCACCTAGTATCATTATAAAATTATACTAATGTTCTTGTTCGATTAATTTTTCACTTGACGCTTATCACTTTGATAAAAAACTTCTCATTAAATTTTTGACTTTGAGCACAAACATCACGTGAACGCCGGTGTATACATAATAGCAAGCTTACCTAAGATCAAACAAACTGCTGACTTGAGAAAAACAGCAACAAAAAAACTAAAAACTGTTGCAATCAAAAAAGTCTGCACAATGTCGATATTTAGGAGGCCCTATCTCTAGGCAAACAAGCCAAAGTTTTGAAAACTCGCTTCATAGCTCTGTATAACTTTTTGCTCTTCGGGAAAAAATTGCATCTTGGCGAGTGCTGACTGTGTCTATAGGAATCGTCGTACTGGTTGGTGAGAGGACAATGCCAGATAATTTTCTGAACACATTTTAACCTCAAGAAGTTTAAGTAAAATAAAATCATCTTCCAATTAGTCGTCCTAGGCCCTTTGAAGAAATGGCAACTCGACTTGTGAATTGCATGTCTAGTTCCTAACATGCCACCTTTAACTCATGCATTATTTTCTGCTTCATGCCTGAGTGCATCCAATCGTCTGAGGTGCTTTGGAAAAAAATCTTAGTTTCCAACAATTTCTTTTTAAAATCAATTGTTAATGTCACAGAAATAAAAAAAACTTTGTAGCGTTTGCCAAGACCTATTCTATCAGTAGACCTTTAATTAAATCTGATTCTATACTGGTAAATAGAAAAAATAATTTTTTTAATGATACACCTTTTTTACACTTTTTAAAAATTGGCATTAAAAAATCATCAAGAGTAAGGCTCAAAACAAAAAACTAAGACTACAGATAAAAAAAAAGTTTAATTTTGACAAAGGTAGGTGCTTTTTAAGAATAATGTGCATCAAAATTGGCCAGAACAGGACAACGAAAATTGGCGATTGTATTGAGAAAATCCCAGAAATTTTTAGAGAAAAACAAATTTTTTTTTCAATAAATAAGACAGACATAAATTTTACACCAATGAATAGATAAATCTTAGGCGCTATCTTCTGATATAAAGAACCATAATAATAAACATTTTTAAAAAACAAAACTGAAAATAATTAAAAATTACTAGTTAACATTATCGTCGTCATCCAAATAATTGATTTATAGCTTACTCTCATTTCAACTTCTAGGCAATTCCAGCATGCTTAAATAAATACAATCTAATCATTTATCAGAACAAATTTCATCGGTGGAGGTTGTTTGCAAAAAAATTATTGGAAAATAGCACAGCAAGAAAAATTATTTCTTACCTGAAAAGGAACATGGCGCAGCTATCATAGAGCTATTTCCACTTAGACTGACTGATTTTCTTCAAATAAGAACCAGTAAATAGAGGGGATTCTGCTCTACACGATGGTGCAAAAATTTATCACTCTAGGTCTAATAAAAAAAGTTTGGAAATTGTCCGGAAAATCGCAGTAACAACTGTCGCAAAGGAGAATAGAAAATAGGATAACTCTCGCGAAAACTGTCGCAAAATAAAATAGAAATGTTAAAAGGCTTCGGACAGGCTTTGTAAAACGCACTTTGTGTGTAGTTATTTTCTTATCAAGCATTGTGAAACTATTGGGAAAACTCACTTGTGGCAACACAAGTGCAATGAGTTTGTAGAAATTTATGGAAGTCTATGACAACGTTGTCAATTGAAGGGGCAATATGCTAGCGGCAGTTCCCTTATAATATTATATAGTATTTTCCAACAAATAATCTTAACCACTCTTATCAAGTTCTCAGTTTAAAATTAACTTCTAAAAATTTCAATAATTACTACTTGGTGCATTTTCATTGATTTCTTAGAAATATAGCCAGTATTTAAGATTTAATTATTATGGTTGTTGTGAAAAAAACAATGCCCGAAAATAATTACGGCAATGTTTTATTCGTCTAAGATTATTACGAAATTGTACTAATGCTAACTTTTCACATGAAAATTACCATTTTGATAAAAATATTCCATTAATATTTTTTTGATTCTGATCACGAACACTGTCACATGAAGGCCAGTGTGTACAAAATTGTGAGTTTTCCTACAATAAAAAAGTGCTAACTTGAGAAAAATAGCTCCAAAAGATTTGAAATTTTTGCAATCTCATTGTTTTACAATCACAAAAGTCTGCACAATGCTGATATTTAGGAGGCCCTTTCTTTTATACAACAAGCCAAATTTTTGTAAGTTTTTTTGTAATAATTATATAACTTGCGTTTTTATAAAAGAAAAGTTGCATATTGGTGAGTGCTACTGCATCTATAGGAATCACTTTACTGGTGAGGGGCAACTCCAGATAACTTTGTTGAACACTTTGACCCAAGAAGTTTGAATTATTTCAAATCCTCTCAAAATCAAGTGTCCAGGCTCTTCAATTGTAACAATTTAAATTATGTTGATAGTAGCTTTTTAGGCATGCAAGTTTTCAATTATCCAGCTTTTATTTTATACTAGATACAGGTCAAGGAAATTCTTGTGGACCAAGCGCTGGAAGAGTGCAACCAGATGAGCCGACGACATCTCAAGCTAAAAAACAGAAAAATAATTCAGAACCTAAAGATAAGTGTTTTAGTATTGATAAGGCTACCAATGACCTTCGTTGTACTTAGTGAAATCTGATTACTTTCAGTTTTTTGGGCATTCATTGGTTGATGAATAGTCATTTGTCCCATTATGATTACAAAGAAATGTCTATGTCTGTAATATGAAATATTTGGAGCAACATGATCAGGAAATAAATCGTTGCATAATCATTTGGTGGCGTTTAGTTATGGTTTTAGCAGCGTGAATGCTGAACTGCTTCTTACATTCATCAGTGCCCCTTAAGCTTTGTAAATGGCATGATATAATATTTCCTAGAAATCGTGCTCATGAAAGTGATCGAAGAGAATTTTGCAACGATGACAAGAACTGTACAGGAATTTCTGGATACTTGACGTTGTGCAAAGCAGCGGCCGTCACCCTTTCTTATTAAAAAATACCAAACTCAGTATTGAAAAACACACCCAGTCTTGCAAAAGTTGGTCAAGAAAATAACAAAGAAGATGGATGAAACGTAAACAGATTATTTAGCCAAGCATGGTAGATTCAGCCTCTCATGTGTGGACAACTCATTAGAGGAGCAGAGAAAAGTAGCTCAATTCTATGATGAAATAATTATGTGATACAGCCAGGGTTTAACTTGCTGTGATATCGATGTCTAGGAATACTTGGGTTGTTTTTTTTTTATTCCACCTGATGACTATAGTAAAATAGTGAAGATAGAGAGATTGCAGACGGTGATGGCACAGACAGAGAAATCACAGACCAAAATGTTAGAGACCAAGATACTGCGAATGCCAGAGGCTAAGACAGCAAGATCACAGACCTTAACTTGATAGCGAGATATTGTGGAGGCCGATGGTACAGTTTCAGAGATTACAGATTGCAATGACAGGAAAAGAAATCACAGATTGCAATGGTAGAAACAGATAAATTGCAAACAGCAACAGTGGAGACAGAGAGATCACATACCCCAATGGTACAGACAGAATTACAAGCTTCTATCGTTGAGACAGAGAGATTCCAACTGACGGTTGTTGAGACAGATAGGTCCAAGACTGCAACCGTAGAGACGAATACATTATAGCAGGTGACGGTACAGATACAGAGCTAGCAAACAGCAATGGTAGAGAAAGAGATGAGAGATGTTGATGGAAGAGAGAGATGGCAAATGAAGATGGTACAAAGATATGGTGATGGAGATGATATCGATAAGTATATGGAGATGGTATTGAGAAGGAGATGGTAGAGAGATGGTAGAAGAAGATGGAGATAGTAGAGAGAAAAGAGAGGTGGAGATGGTAGAGAGATGGCAGCTAGATATGACAAGAAAGAAGGCAGATGGAGATGGTAGAAAGAGGGAGGATGGAGATGGTAGAGAGATGGCAGAGAGGTGGTGTCGCGATGGAGATGTTAGAAAGAGATGGGAGAGGCAGATAAAGTAATAAGGCTGAGAGCCAGCCAAAACTAAGAGTTGTGAGAGATGTTATAACACTAATGCGCAGATGATAGAGCTTTGAATTTATTTCAACCATCGTTAATGATGGCAGTTCATTAAACGGTGCATACACAGCTACTCTATTTGTTTGATATATTTAAAGTGAATTTTATGACAGCTCTGTAGAAAGTTCTTATACACACAGCCTGTCCCTTGACTTGCAATGAGCTTAGCACAGTGTCTCTCTGCGATGGGACAAACTGTTGTATTTGTCGGGTACTGCTCTGTTCCATTGTATTTTCAGCAAAAGCGACTGAGAAACTGCAGACGCCTCAACTCTCAGGTTAAGTTTTCTTTATCTGGATTGATAGCGGATCAACCACTGCCAAGGATAAAATGTGAGGGTTTTATCTGGACAGTGTGTGTGTTTTTGCTGTTGCGGTCAAGGAAAATTGTAAACACCAACTTTTTTCACCACAGAAACACCATGTAAAGCTTGATAGACAGCTTGTTCAGTTATGGTTGCAGTCAATAGCTATAGGCATATGTAGTTAAATCATTTTATATATCTCTTGTGATGTTAGTTTGTCTGTACTTCAAAATACCGTATGAAGAATTGTCTTCTTTGTTTAGCAAAGTTTTTATACTGCTGATAACTTGGTAATTTTATGGTAACTATGTAATATATTGGTAACTATGTAATTTTATTCGGAATTTGCTTGCTCTTTTTTGCAGTATGTATAGCTACAAACTAAATGTGAATCGAATGAGAATGCATTTAATTGTGGCATTGCTTACACTAGTAATCCTCGATAGCTAAAAAAGCAACCACAAAACGATAAGATGACGTCACTACTGCAAGAGCATAGAGGATGCAGCTGACTACTGAAGTAATGTGCTGATGAACAGCGGTGAGTGAGCAGCACTTCTTGGTTGACAGGATTGTTGAAAAAGAGAAATGGAAGAAGGTAGAGATCAGATAGGTCTGGAAAAAAAATGAGCACGGAAGGATGGTAGAAAGAGAAAGGCGGTAGAGACAAAGATGGTATACAGATTATGATTTAGACGGTAACGAAGATGGATGAGATAGTAACAAAGATCGATGAGACAGTAACAAAAATGAATGAGACGGTAACAAAGATGAAAATGACTCATCATATCAGCCACCCATTTAACCTACAGATAGATCACCCTACAGGTAAATCAGCTGACCCTGAAGACCATGGCTTTGGTGAAAGAAGACTGAAACTGTTGCGGTTTATTAGCCTGTGTGGTGTGGTATAGGCCTAAGGTGGCTTTGTTAGAAAAGTGGTTACAGAAGCTGTTTGCCAAAAGACACCAACGACTAGTGGAAAATCAGCCTGCTGCCACTGGCAAACGCCACCATAAATAAAAAATAACTACGTCATTTTGCATCTGCCTCTTGGGAGATGACATTTCAGTGGCGCTTTTTAAATAATCACTTTTGCACATAAAATTGTTTTATTTAGCTAACCAAGTGTTTGTAATGCTTCTGAGATGCAATATCAAAAGTTCAAACAATTCTGCCATTTCTTTGCTGTGCACTTATAATGTTCTTACAGTGTATAATGTTTCTGTTAAAACTTATTGTGTGGCAGCGAAGCACTGAACTATGTTTCAGTTTAGTAGCTCTTTATGTTCAATGAGACTGATTCCAAATTAAAGTTTTACAATGCGCAGTTTGCGATCAGAATTAATTACTATCCAGTAAACAGCTTGGAAACTAATATAACACTGATCATGCACCGACAGTTGAAAATGAGACCTGCCAGATATTGATCTGATTGCATTTGGTAGTTTAACATGCATCAAATTTTATCAGTAGTTCAGTGTTTCAGCTGCCTAGTTAAGCTTTATGCTGGGTGTTTGGAAACTTCCCAGCAGTTGAGAAACCTTCTAGACTATTTTTTATATTAGTGAATGAAATCACAGTATGCGGCCGAAGTAGCTACACTCACTATGTTCCCATGGTGTGAATTCGCCGGATCGGACGTTCATTCGAGTTGGTTAGCATTCATTCGGGTTAGCATTCCAATCCGTTCCTATGATAACGCGAAATGAAATAATTTGCGGGAGTTGTCCTTCTTTTACAGTGAGTAGCGAGCGCAATAATTATTTGATTGTAGTGAAATAGTAAAAAGCCACGCTCGTATTACTAAGTAGTAAGACGAGTAAAATTTGTGGAATGTTCACAGCATAAACTAGTAAGTAGTAAGTAGATGAGTAATAATAAAAGCAACAATTTGTAACAATTATAGATGATTATTAATAAATATAATGATAGCTATAAGAAATGATAAGTAATTATTAGTAACAATAAATAAATAAATTATTTCCAAATAATACAAAAATAACTTTTTTGGCAGTATAAAAATTATAATTAAGTTTGCCCATCTATGAAACAGAGCTATGATTCAGTTTCCCGAACAAATGGTAAATAATTTATAACTAAGCTGTTGTTAAACTTGCAGAGGACTATTATTATATGAATGTAAAAACTGCGGTTGGAAAACACGCAGAAAGGGATTTACTGCCAAATCACCAGTTTAATGTTTTTTTTCTCAAAAGAGGAGCCCGAACAAATTCGAATTCATCAACACGAACGATTCCTATGATGCTAATGAATGCTTAACCCAAACAAATACGGTTTGAGGAACCGAACTGAGCCAACACGAACAAAGCCGAACCAACTCGTACGAGTCACTGTTCCCATGAACCGAATGGACGATTTATGAGTTCAACCGGAACGAATTCGCACCATGGGAACATAGTGATTATCAAGCTCTAATCACCATTATACTTTCCCATGTTAAACTATATGGGTAAAAGTTTTTAATGACAATCATACAACCAGAAACTGTATGATTGTATGTTACCAATTTGAATGGGAAAGATAACTTTTTCATGATGTCATAACCTTTTCCATTTGTACGAAACACAATCTGAATATTTTGATAAAAAGCTACCATATACAATTACCATTCATTTATCGACAAAATAATTTTTTATCACCAATACGTTGCCATGAAATGCTATTTCACATACTATCAAAACGGGGACAGGGCTGCTTATATTTCAAGTAGATGTATAGGACAAAAACAGTTTGTTTGTGATTTCCTAATCGAATGCAAAAGAATTGTTCACAAGCCCTGGCAGCCAATATTTTACTGACCTGGACTAAAATTAAGTTTGCTGAGATGATAACTAATACTTTCAGGTGCAAACATTAAACAACAAACGAGCTTTTGATGGAAGAACCCAAACGATTGAGCAAATATACATTCAGCATCTAATCAAACAACTTTAAAAGAACATGAAAGCTGATATAACAAATGCATTAACCAAAAGTATGAGCATTTGAACACAGATTCTGACAGCACTCACTCGAATATCAACTCGAAAAACTAACAGAAAATTAGTTCACAGGTTTCATGCTTGGGGTTTTGCAATAACATCAGTGAGCTCTTCTGATGCACTGGTGTCTGCCAAATAAGACAAAAAACAAAGCATATGATAAACTAAGCATTTACCGACTAGCTGTTGTTGCAGAAACAAATGAAAGCAGTCCTGCAGGAAAGCATATCAAAAGAGAGAAAATGAAACTCGAACTGCAACTGACAAAAACTGATAAGGCTAAACGCAAAAAAAAGTTGTGCAGCTAAATATTGAAGAGGCTTGCTGTAAAAACCAAAGAAAAAATCTGACAGCCCAATGCAGTTGAACCAAAACAAGTGACATTAAAAAGTCTACACAAAACACCGCAAATCAGTATGTTGATACAAACTTGTCAACTAATTTATAGATAGTCTTTTGTCGACTAGAAAAAAAAACAAGAATATTAGCAAAAGCTATGGAAAATCACAGGTCGCTAACAGACCAATGGAAAATCTCAATTTTGGAGGTGGCAATCCACCAATAGAAAGCAACACATGAATCTAAAGAGCATAAAACTTTGTAGTATCACCCTGAACAACAATTGTGAACAACAGCAAAACAAATAGGAGACAGGACTCAAACACAAAAAAAGCTGTCTGTGTAACCTTCATTCTACATACAGAATAGAATGATAACAAAACATTGCAACATTGAGCAAATACACGATACAAAACAAGTTACCAGGAGCTTTAAAACGTCTAGCAAAAAGAAAAAAGGAAAGAAGATAAAACATTCCTGTCAACATCTGAATTCTAATTTTTTGTTTACCCAGTATTATTGACATCTGGTTATGGACTGTATTCATTGACAGAAAGAAGCGTTGCGGTAAGTGACCACCTGGTGGCTAGTACTTGACTGCCATATATAGATTGTAAAGCAGAGTTGACAAGAAACTGTAACATTTTAACATAAAATTGCATACACAGTGAAAAGATTTCAAGGTCAAAATTGGCACAGTTCTAGAACCAATGAAAATAGAGTGAGCATTGAGTTGCAGTCCAGGCCAAAGCATGGTGTAAACAAAATTTTAGCGGTGGAAATAAATAGTAAGGAAAAATATCACACAAAATGTTTGGACTATTGCCAAGAACACACGACATTGCCGGTGAAACTTATTTAAAAACAGAAGCCATTAACAGCAACAATTTAGACAACTTGTCACTGGGTGTGTGCAATGCTTGCAGAGGATTGTGAAAAACAAAACAGTAGTCTCTGAGCACAGTTTAAAATGAAAAATTATTGTACAAATTAAATATTATCTAATGCTGGTGCAGGAATGGAATGCTGGAGAAATGAGTAAGACATTGGAAATATCCGCATATAAAACATATGCACTAACATAGTTGTTATGTCACACGGATATTTTTTCCCTTAGCTATGTAACTGCTTTCAATTGTGCTTTTTTATATGAAGCTAGATATAGCTACACGCGTTGACTATAAAAAAAATCTCTTTGCCGGTAATAATCAGTCTTTTCCAAGGTTACAAAGAAACTTCTATTCAAACACTGGAACTGACTCTCTGAATTCAGCAACAAATTGAATTCACCTATTTTCAGTTATACAGAAACATAACAATAGTCTTAATGCTGGTTTTTCAAAAAGAGACTGATTTAGTCAACGACATTAATAGTTCACCAAGTCTATATTCTTATGAGCAATTTTTTTCTATGGTGTAAACCTAACTGTACATGTAGAAATAATTCACATTACTCATGATACAATCACTAATACATGCAGCGGGTGGAAACGATAGCTTTATCATGCGAAAATATCAACCGACATCCCAATGCCATTGGCAACCCCAACTCCTCAGAAGGAGGTTATCAAAAGCTTTCAGGCTGCCGGTGACGCCCAGACAACAATGGCAAAAAAGTAAGAACCAGCTGTCGTCCCTGAAAATACCAGATTCATAATTCCTTTAGGTGCTTACTTGTCAATGCTAGGCAGTCAAGGACTTGTAAAGCATTGTTTCCACCACTCTATTCAACTTCTACATCTCTTCACAATCTCATCAACTGTAATACAACTACTTATATATCATTGACTCGACCACATCGCCACATTGACAGGGATTACATTTACTATAAACTTAAATAGAATTTGAGAAGTTATACCTTGCAACATACACATGGTAATCATGTGTTGAAACCCCAATACTCTGACTGAATACACACAAGCGATTATTATTATAAACCAGGGGATTTTCTACTTCATTATTGTAGCAATAAGATCAATAATAATGCAGCAGTATAAATTATTTTTTTATTAATAATAACAAGACAGTAAATGATCAACTAACAACAATCAATGTGTACCACATTATTATCATTGGTACTTAGAGTTATCATAGTCATATTGGCTTTATCAAAACTATTGTTTGTTTTTCTTATTACTACTTATTTTAAATGCCTACTGGTGAAAACACATAGTACACTCAACGAATTGTTACACATGTACCAACCAATAAATCGCCAAGGATGAAAAATCAACTACAGTAGTTAGTCGCATAAGTTTAGTTGGCAAATTTGTATTTCACACTGCCTTTTTACTTATATCTTTTTTCAGCTTGTACCTGAAACGATTATAATCATTTTTATTATTCTCGGAGAACTCAATATAAATGAACATTCAACAACCACTGTAATTTTCACTAGTGATGTTTCAGGTATGCTCATGTTGTCTTATTTACTAACTGTTTGAACCTTGAAAGAATTTCTGACTGAATATTCTTGTGAGTTTTGAGCCATTAGAAATGCAACATTCCCATGCTATGTTTAAAAATGGTTCAAATGTGATAATTTCGTAACAATATAGTTTCCGGAATCTTCCTTGTAGAATTTTATTTCAGGAAGGGTTTACTTGTTGCGCTTTTGCAAAGGTGTGTGCAGCAAATTGTAGTATGTATTAGTAATATTTGTGATATGGGAATCCTATTTTAAATTGCTTCGGAGTTCAATGCCCAAATGTGAGTGTGATAGTATCAGCCTAAGCAAGTGGTTATTACAGAGTATTATGAGCTTTGATCTACTTCTGCTTGCAAAAAGCAACACTCGGATCCAGCGACTCATCTGCCAACAAGCTGACCATTCAAGAAGTGACCATGTCGGAGCACATTTTGGTTGGAATTGTGTTGTATGTTGCGTAATCAG
>CALYOO010000068.1:68429-96763 GCA_945261195.1 Cryptosula pallasiana
CCACACTCAACCAAAGGAAGTAAGACACAAATATTGCTTTAAATATGTTGGAGTATATTTACATATAGCCATTAACATAATAAATACCTTTCTGATTTGATGTAAGCATACTATTGCACATTATACATACTAATATTTACAGCAAAAGTAACTATTTCAACAGATCTTGAGATGCCACCAAAGGAAATAGGCGAACCAAGATTGAGTACAACTGACTTCATCGGCACATCAGTATCTCTATCTGGTACCAAAGGGTACTGGAAGTGTCGAGAGGAGCCTTTCCTCTTTCTCATGAAATTTGCTGTGATGGTCTCTCTTTCTCCATCCACACTTTCAACGCACCCCAACAAAATACTATGTTGTCTTTCTTTGAGTCACATATTTAATCAGGGACAATGGTCACCTGCGGAAAGTTGGTCGGTATCGACAACCATATCAGTTGACTCCTCGTCTGTGGGTTTATCAGCGTCAGAAGCAAGAGACATACAGCCACCATCATCATCTTCGCTGCTGGATTCTGGGATGATCTGTTTCTTTTTATTGGCTTTAGAAATCTTTTGCGTTCTCTCATAGTGTTCTTGTTTGAGGCGGTTTTTCTCTGGAGTATCAGTGAGTATTGACGTCTTTTTTTCGTTTCCGTCCGGCATGTGCTAGCTTACGTGGTGGTGCCTGTGGAAATGGCAGATTATCTCTAGGACTAACATTGACAGTTTGAGATGTTGATGGTGTATCAGCGTTGGAAACCAGTTGTGGTGATAGGACTGGTTGGGAGCTTGTAGCCTGTGGTAAGGAATCTTCATTTTTTTGCCACAGATGATGAGGGTCGATCGGTGACATTGGATGGCAAAAATACTTCATCTAGAAATATGTCCGAGTTCATGGGGGCGATACCAGTTGATTGGAATCCAGCAAGTATGTTGCTGGGTGTCATTGCAAGCTTGTGAGCTTGGGCAGTGCGAGCAGCTATTTGATATATAGTTATTTGCTGACCAGGATTGGTCTTCATCCACTCATCACAGGCACGGTTGTAAAATGTTTTCATTGGTCCATAGATAGAGCGGTCTGGTGGCTGCATTCTATGGGACGTATGTGGAGGCAGAGTCAGTACCACCACAGCATTTTCTTTGGCTTTTGAAATGGCTTTCAGTGAAATATGGGACTCATGATTGTCCATTATTAGCAGTACTGGGTGGTCTTTAGAGCATCGAGTGTGTCGAATGAAAAATGGGAGGTACATATCAGAGAATATGTCGCTATTCATCCATCCAGATTTTGTAGCTGCAGCTTCCGATCCAGGTAGAGCCCCAACAAGAAAACCTGGATTCATTCGTACTCTCGGAAACACATAGAAAGGTGGAAATGTTCCACTTGCATTTATCGAACAGAGTGCTGTAACTAGCTCTCCTCTCTCACCCGAACCAATAGCACCTACTTGCTTCTTTCCTGTAGAGCTTACTACTGTTGATGGAGCTTGAACAGTTGTAAAGCCAGTTTCGTCAATGTTGTAAACATCTTGTGGCAAGAACTTATACCTAAACCAAAATAATAAAAATTAGTAATCATATATGTCATGCGTTTAGCACCATCAACAGAAAAGCTGGTTTGCCAATGGACTTGGTAATTTTAGCAATGCTTTTGCTAATGATTTTAGAGAGCAAGACAGAAGACAAACCCCATGTATGTGACCCAGTGATAAATAAGACTATAGGAAGTCGTAACTAATACTATAAATTCTGCCAACTCACCGATCATACACTTCAGAAAGCGTGCTGAAAAAACTCAGATACTGTGGTCCCGTTGAAGGCAGTAGAACGAGACATAGAAGTTGCCTCAGGTTTGCGACAGGATAGTTTATGTCGTTCACGAAACCCTTGAAACCAAGCGTTTCCTAATGAAGAAACAACAATGTACTCATAACACCGCAATAGATATTTCAATAAAAAGAAAAAAAATGTGTAAAATAACAATTTTGTTATAAATATCATAAAATTCCTGGTGTAACTGTTTTGATAAAAGGTATATTTTCTCATAAATACCTGCTGATTTGTTGTGTTCCCAAGAATCTGGCACTTTGACGTCATTCATACTTGCATATTCATAAGCCAAAACCATACATTTAGCTGGAGATAGCCCATAGTACCTGTTATCCATCTCCCTAATATGGTCTGCTAACTCATTCTCCATAGTAGAGTTGATGACCAAATTTAAAGCACAACACTGTCCATAACCTGCTGTAAGTCGTGCCTCTGGGGTCATGTTTAGGTACCTCTGCAAACTTGTTCGTGCCACCCCAAAGTCTTTGGCAGCTGTGCGGACTGACATCATAGAGGATTGTACACGTTCAGAAGCCTTCACTAAACTTTCTTTGTCAACCACTCTTGTAGTCTTTCTCTTGTAAACTCTACCCATTTTAATCTAAAAATATACATACACTATTAAAATATCTTGAAAAACCCTTGAGAAACATAACATCAATGAGAGTTGGGCCACTGGCCCAACTCTCCTACAGGAAATCTCCCAACTCTCACCATTTCCTGTTTTGCTATGAGAACCAATATAATGGCCCACTTTGGAGTGAGTCCCATTCAAAATTTAAAATCCTCAGTTATTCATTGACATGTTTACCATCTATTAACATACTCAAAAACAAAGATTTCTGCTATCCTTAATCAATAAACTTATCCTAATGTGAAGCTACAATTGTTAGAATATTGCAAATATTATAGGATTTCTTTTCCTAATTCACTCACCTCTGTTGCATGCTGGTTAAATTACAAAAAGAGAAAGGAAGTGACATCACTCTTCATGAAAATAGGTCTCCACAGAAGCATTTGCTCTTTGGTTTTCTGTAAATAGATAGTGGCCCAACCCTCCCACTGACCCAACCCTCGCCCCTCTCCCCTACTCCAAAAGCTCTGCAGGTTTGAACGATTTGCCCTAATGCCTTGTTCACACGAGACCAATAACAAAACTATAACGAAACTTTATTAGGTGATCGCTGAAGCACGACGAATAAAGTTTCGTTGTGCCAGTCACACGAGGACGGTAATTAGTTCGTTACGCCTAGCGATCACTAGTTTCATTCCAATGATAGCGCATTGTGTTTGGTGCGGCGGGCCTACTCATACTTTATTACGTGATGGAAAAGCATGGAAATTAAAGAAGCAAGGTTTGGATTAGATTATTTTAATAAATAGCTAAGTTTGATCAGCCAGTACTATTCAAATTGTTAGATTATAATTTATTATTATTATCTTTCATTTATTTAAAACTCGCTATGAATATAATAAAATAAATAATTGTTTTTTGAAAAAACAAATGTGCTACTATGGAAACCATGTGTTCGTTGTGAATGACCCTGACATTGGAGATCAGCCAATAACGGCACATAGAAAACTATACCAATTAATGAGCTTATCTGGCCAATGGTCCAATCACGTGCAAGCATCGCAATCGACGATTTTCCCAAACCTAGCGTTGCTTGATCACGACGAAACTGAAATATTCGCTCGGTTTGCTGAGCAACGAATTTGCTGGGCTTGAAAAAATAGTTTCGTTTACAGTTTCGTCAGAGATTCGGTCTCGTGTGACCAGGGCTTAATACCTACAGAAAAATTATGTGTATCAAGCAGTTGAAATCCTCAACATACAGTTGGATAAAACTAGTACAGTATGATTGGCTAATTCAAATACGACCGAAAGATAGAAAACAAGCGCAATTCAAGTTACATACAAACGCACCAGGCATAGACATGCATATAAAATAAGCAACAACGATAATATTTAATTAATGTCAAGATGATAACCGGAACAATTCCTAGTATAGGTTTTTTACTGTGCTTGACCTTGTCGTCTCCATATCCGTTGGTACACAGGCTCTCTCCAGGTTGCTAGGCAATCGGATAATATCTTCTTTTAATCAAGGTCATTCACCAAAATCTACCGCAGTAGTTTGTACAATTTTTGTTACGTTTTCAGTTTAAAAATACTTTCTAAAAATCTTAATTATTATTATTTAGTGTTTCTTATTATTTTTCTTGGAAATATAGCCGGTATTTCAGATTTAATTATTATTATTGTTGTGAAGAGAACAACAACGTCGGATATACAGTAAATTCGGCATTGTTTTTTTTTACCTAGTAGTATTGCTATAAAAGTTTACCCGTGTTTAGCTGTTTAGCAGTGGCAGCATCACACAAGCAGCAACATAGCAAGCAACCAGGTATTTTCATGGCCAGTGTAGGGTAGGGGTAGGTGGTTTCGGGATACCCCATATCTAAGACTAATAAATCTTAATAATTATCAAAATAATCGCTGATGATTGACGGTGTTGCATTCTTCTGCCATAAATTTTATACAGCTACCAGTAATTCAATGATGCTATGTTGAAATTTCAGATGTGTTATAAATAAAAAGAATTAATCATGAAACAGTGTGGCTAAGTTGAGAATGACAATTATTTATCTAGCGAATTATTTAGGTAGTTCCTTTATTGTTTTAATGAGCTTATGTTAAAGCCTCATTAATTGGTTTGCTATGGGAATTGGCCAATTCCTGCTAATAATAATTTGGTTGGTTATATTGTCCTTTCTGCAATAGCCGGCCATATTGACATATAAAGCCAATATGTATCAGCAGACGACAGTCGCTGGGCTGGAGCCTTATACATGTATATAATGATAAGCAGCTATCCTTTCTGCTATCTGTTAATTATACTAATTTTTTTCTCTTATTAATAGTAAGGGAAAGCAGAAAGAGTAGCAAGCAGCAAAAAGCTGCCACTTGGACACATCTAGCCGTTTCACAGGGCACTCATTCCCTTCCTAGCAAAACCTCAAAAACAGAGTCAATTTGTATAGTTTGAAACAAGTATTAAACATGATAAATAAATGGCCATAAATATTATTTGGGAAACATATGGCTACTCATCATCATTTAACCTAGCCTTCGCGGTAATCCAATTACATACCTAGAACACTCGGCGCATATGCTGTCTGTGTTGCCTATGCTATCGGTTGCGGCAAGGCTAAATTACTAATGGCTAGCACGAAAAATAATTCTAAAAGAGGGCGTTTTCAAAAAACCTTCCTAGCAATAAAACAATTTAATCACACTACAATAAATTGTACACCATTCAAATCCTGACATCACAGTTTATTTTATTGCCTTAATAACAGTATTTCAATACCCTTCAGAGACCTGGTGGATTCTGGATAAAAAATCAAAACTGTCGAAGTAAACAAGAGATTCATAGTCACATCCATGTGTGGTAGATTGTGTCATCTATTGCACTTGATTTGTAACTCTATGAGCTTTAGTTTAAAGGATACGAAAAACAAATGCAACTTTTTGGACAACAAAAAATCCAAGATTTTTGGTTTCAAATTCTTATATGAATACATACGCTCTATTCACACTGCGATCGTGGCACTTTTTCACCAGCTAATTATTATCTAATCGGGTTCCTCCAAGGCAAGCAACAATTTGTGTCTATTCAGAATGGAAAGCCAAACCCTCAAACCAGTTACATAAGGTTTTCCCAGGTTTCAGGTGTTCGTCCTTGGTCCTCTGCTGTTTCTCAGTATACATCAATGACCCTCACCAAGTAGTCCAGTCATATTATTGCCAACTTCTCTTACTGATTACGCAACATACAACACAATTCCCAACCAAAATGTGCTCCGACATGGTCACTTCTTGAATGGTCAGCTTGTTGGCAGATGAGTCGCTGGATCCGAGTGTTGCTTTTTGCAAGCAGAAGTAGATCAAAGCTCATAATACTCTGTAATAACCACTTGCTTAGCTGATACTATCACACTCATATTTGGGCATTGAACTCCGAAGCAATTTAAAATAGGATTCATATATCACAAATATTACCAAATACATATTACAATTTGCTGCACACACCTTTGCAAAAGCGCAACAAGTAAAACCCTTCCTGAAATAAAGTTCTACAAGGAAGATTCCGGAAACTATATTGTAACGAAATTATCACCTTTGAACCATTTTTAAACATAGCATGGGAATGTTGCATTTCTAATGGCTCAAAACTCACAAGAATATTCAGTCAGAAATTCTTTCAAGGTTCAAACAGTTAGTAAATAAGACAACATGAGCATACCTGAAACATCACTAGTGAAAATTACAGTGGTTGTTGAATGTTCATTTATATTGAGTTCTCCGAGAATAATAAAAATGATTATAATCGTTTCAGTTACAAGCTTGAAGAAAGATATAAGTAAAAAGGCACTGTGAAATACAAATTTGCCAACTAACTTATGCGACTAACTACTGTAGTTGATTTTTCATCCTTGGCGATTTATTGGTTGGTACATAAGTAACAATTCGTTGAGTGTACTATGTGTTTTCACCAGTAGGCATTTAAAATAAGTAGTAATAAGAAAAACAAACAATAGTTTTGATAAAGCCAATATGACTATGATAACTCTAGGTACCAATGATAATAATGTGGTACACATTGATTGTTGTTAGTTGATCATTTACTGTCTTGTTATTATTAATAAAAAATTAATTTATACTGCTGCATTATTATTGATCTTATTGCTACAATAATGAAGTAGAAAATCCCCTGGTTTATAATAACAATTGCTTGTGTGTATTCAGTCAGAGTATTGGGGTTTTCAACACATGATTACCATGTGTATGTTGCAAGGTATAGCTTCTCAAATTCTATTTAAGTTTATAGTAAATGTAATCCCTGTCAATGTGGCGATGTGGTCGAGTCAGTGATATATAAGTAGTTGTATTACAGTTGATGAGATTGTGAAGAGATGTAGAAGTTGAATAGAGTGGTGGAAACAATGCTTTTCAAGTCCTTGACTGCCTAGCATGCACAAGTAAGCACCTAAAGAAATTATGAATCTTGTATTTTCAGGGACGACAGCTGGTTCTTATTTTTTTTGCCATTGTTGTCTGGGCGTCACCGGCAGCCTGAGTGCTTTTGATAACCTCCTTCTGAGAGTGGGGTTGCCAATGGCATTGGGATGTCGGTTGATATTTTCGCTTGATAAAGCTATCGTTTCCACCCGCTGCATGTATTAGTGATTGCATCCATGAGTAATGTGAATTATTTCTACATGTACAGTTAGGTTTACACCATAGAAAAAAATTGCTCATAAGAATATAGACTTGGTGAACTATTAATGTCGTTGACTAAATCAGTCTCTTTTTGAAAAACAGCATTAAGACTATTGTTATGTTTCTGTATAACTGAAAATAGGTGAATTCAATTTGTTGCTGAATTCAAAGAGTCAGTTCCAGTGTTTGAATAGAAGTTTATTTGTAACCTTGGAAAAGACTGATTATTCTGGCAAAGAGATTTTTTTTATAGTCAATGCTTGTAGCTATATCTAGCTTCATATAAAAAAGCACAATTGAAAGCAGTTTACATAGCTAAGGGAAAAAATATCCGTGTGACATAACAACTATGTTAGTGCATATGTTTTATATGCGGATATTTCCAATGTCTTACTCATTTCTCCAGCATTCCATTCCTGCACCAGCATTAGATAATATTAATTTGTACAATAATTATTCATTTTAAACTGTGCTCAGAGACTACTGTTTTGTTTTTCACAATCCTCTGCAAGCATTGCACACACCAGTGACAAGTTGTCTAAATTGTTGCTGTTAATGGCCTCTGTTTTTTAAATAAGTTTTGCCGGCAATGTCGTGTGTTCGTGGCAATAGTCCCAAACATTTTGTGTGATATTTTTCCTTACTATTTATTTCCACCGCTAAAATTTTGTTTACACCATGCTTTGGGCTGGACTGCAACTCAATGCTCACTTTATTTTCATTGGTTTTAGAACTGTGCCAATTTTGACCTTAAAATCTTTTCACTGTGTATGCAATTTCATGTTAAAATGTTACAGTTTCTTGTCAATTCTGCTTTACAATCTATGTATGCCAGTGAAATTCTAGCTACCAGGTGGTCACTTACCGCAATGCTTCTTTCTGTCAATGAATACAGTCCATAACCAGATGTCAATAATACTGGGTAAACAAAAAGTTAGTATCCAGATGTTGACAGGAATGTTTTCTCTTCTTTCCTTTTTTCTTTTTGCTAGACGTTAGAAAGCTCCTGGTAACTTGTTTTGTATCGTGTATTTGCTCAATGTTGCAATGTTTTGTTATCATTCTATTCTGTATGTAGAATGAAGGTTAAACAGACAGCTTTTCTTGTGTTTGAGTCCTGTCTCCTATTTTTTTGCTGCTGTTCACAATTGTTGTTCAGGGTGATACTACAAGTTTTATGCTCTTTGGATTCATGTGTTGCTTTCTATTGGTGGATTGCCACCTCCAAAATTGAGATTTTCCATTGGTCTGTTAGCGACCTGTGATTTTCCATAGCTTTTGCTAATATTCTTGTTTTTTTTTTCTAGTCGACACAAGACTATCTATAAATTTAGTTGACAAGTTTGTATCAACATACTGATTTGCGGTGTTTTGTGTAGACTTTTTAATGTAACTTGGTTTTGGTTCAACTGCATTGGGCTGTCGGATTTTTTCTTTGTTTTTTACAGCAAGCCTCTTCAATATTTAACTGCACAACTTTTTTTTGCGTTTAGCCTCATCAGTTTTTTTCAATTGCAGTTTT
This sequence comes from Cryptosula pallasiana, assembly GCA_945261195.1. Lineage (NCBI taxonomy): Eukaryota > Metazoa > Bryozoa > Gymnolaemata > Cheilostomatida > Cryptosulidae > Cryptosula > Cryptosula pallasiana. The sequence continues at coordinate 77,053 of CALYOO010000068.1, forward strand.
AGTTTCATTTCTCTCTTTTTGAAATGCTTTCCTGCAAAGATTGCCCTCATTTGTTTCTGCAACAACAGCTAGTCGGTAAATGCTTAGTGTATCATATGCTTTGTTTTTTGTGTCTTATTTTGTGTAGATATGCTTGGCAGACACCAGTGCATCAGAAGAGCTCACTGATGTTATTGCAAAACCCCAAGCATGAAACCTGTGAACTAATTTTCTGTTAGTTTTTTCGAGTTGATATTCGAGTGAGTGCTGTCAGAATCTGTGTTCAAATGCTCATACTTTTGGTTATTGCATTTGTTATATCAGCTTTCATGTTCTTTTAAAGTTGTTTGATTGGATGCTGAATGTATATTTGCTCAATCGTTTGGGTTCTTCCATCAAAAGCTCGTTTGTTGTTTAATGTTTGCACCTGAAAGTATTAGTTATCATCTCAGCAAACTTCATTTTAGTCCAGGTCAGTAAAATATTGGCTGCCAGGGCTTGTGAACAATTCTTTTGCATTCGATTAGGAAATCACAAACAAAACTGTTTTTGTCCTATACATCTACTTGAAATATAAGCAGCCCCGTCCCCGTTTTGATAGTATGTGAAATAGCATTTCATGGCAACGTATTGGTGATAAAAAATTATTTTGTCGATAAATGAATGGTAATTGTATATGGTAGCTTTTTATCAAAATATTCAGATTGTGTTTGATACAAATGGAAAAGGTTATGACATCATGAAAAAGTTATCTTTCCCATTCAAATTGGTAACATACAATCATACAGTTTCTGGTTGTATGATTGTCATTAAAAACTTTTACCCATATAGTTTAACATGGGAAAGTATAATGGTGATTAGAGCTTGATAATCTATGTTCCCATGGTGCGAATTCGTTCCGGTTGAACTCATAAATCGTCCATTCGGTTCATGGGAACAGTGACTCGTACGAGTTGGTTCGGCTTTGTTCGTGTTGGCTCAGTTCGGTTTCTCAAACCGTATTTGTTCGGGTTGAGCATTCATTAGCATCATTCGTTCGTGTTGATGAATTCGAATTTGTTCGGGCTGCTCTTTTGAGAAAAAAACATTAAACTGGTGATTTGGCAGTAAATCCCTTTCTGCGTGTTTTCCAACCGCAGTTTTTACATTCATATAATAATAGTCCTCTGCAAGTTTAACAACAGCTTAGTTATAAATTATTTACCATTTGTTCGGGAAACTGAATCATAGCACTGTTTCATAGATGGGCAAACTTAATTATAATTTTTATACTTGCCAAAAAAGTTATTTTTGTATTATTTGGAAATAATTTATTTATTTAACTTATCATTTCTTATAGCTATCATTATATTTATTAATAATCATCTATAATTGTTACAAATTGTTGCTTTTATTATTATTCATCCACTTACTACTTACTAGTTTATGCTGTGAACATTCCACAAATTTTACTCGTCTTACTACTTAGTAATACGAGCGTGGCTTTTTACTATTTCACTACAATCAAATAATTGTTGCGCTCGCTACTCACTGTAAAAGAAGGACAACTCCCGCAAATTATTTCATTTCGCGTTATCATAGGAACGGATTGGAATGCTAACCCGAATGAATGCTAACCAACTCGAATGAACGTCCGATCCGACGAATTCACACCATGGGAACATAGTGAATGTAGCTACTTCGGCCGCATACTGTGATTTCATTCACTAATATAAAAAACAGTCTAGAAAGTTTCTCAACTGCTGGGAAGTTTCCAAACACCCAGCATAAAGCTTAACTAGGCAGCTGAAACACTGAACTACTGATAAAATTTGATGCATGTTAAACTACCAAATGCAATCAGATCAATATCTGGCTGGTCTCATTTTCAACTGTCGGTGCATGATCAGTGTTATATTGGTTTCCAAGCTGTTTACTGGATAGTAATTAATTCTGATCGCAAACTGCGCATTGTAAAACTTTAATTTGGAATCAGTCTCATTGAACATAAAGAGCTACTAAACTGAAACATAGTTCAGTACTTCGCTACCACACAATAAGTTTTAACAGAAACATTATACACTGTAAGAACATTATAAGTGCACAGCAAAGAAATGACAGAATTGTTTGAACTTTTGATATTGCATCTCAGAAGCATTACAAACACTTGGTTAGGTAAATAAAACAATATTATGTGCAAAAGTGATTATTTAAAAAGCGCCACTGAAATGTCATCTCCCAAGAGGCAGGTGCAAAATGACGTCGTTATTTTTTATTTATGGTGGCGTTCACCAGTGGCAGCAGGCAGATTTTCCACTAGTCGTTGGTGTCTTTTGGCAAACAGCTTCTGTAACCACTTTTCTAACAAAGCCACCTTAGGCCTATACCACACAACACAGGCTAATAAACCGCAACAACTTCAGTCTTCTTTCACCAAAGCCATGGTCTTCCGGGTCAGCTGATTTACCTGTAGGGTGATCTATCTGTAGGTTAAATGGGTGGCTGATATGATGAGTCATTTTCATCTTTGTTACCGTCTCATTCATTTTTGTTACTGTCACATCTATCTTTGTTACTGTCTCATCCATCTTCGTTACCGTCTAAATCATAATCTGTATACCATCTTTGTCTCTACCGCCTTTCTCTTTCTACCATCCTTCCGTGCTCATTTTTTTCCAGACCTATCTCATCTCTACCTTCTTCCATTTCTCTTTTTCAACAATCCTGTCAACCAAGAAGTGCTACTCACTCACCGCTGTTCATCAGCACATTACTTCAGTGGTCAGCTGCGTCCTCTATGCTCTTGCAGTAGTGACGTCATCTTATCGTTTTGTGGTTGCTTTTTCAGCTATCGAGGATTACTAGTGTAAGCAATGCCACAATTAAATGCATTCTCATTCGCTTCACATTTAGTTTGTAGCTATACATACTGCAAAAAAGAGCAAGCAAAGTCCGAATAAAATTACATCTATTATGCAAAATGCCCAAGTTATCAGCAGTATAAAAACTTTGCTGAACAAAGAAGACAATTCTTCATACGGTATTTTGAAGTACATACAAACTAACATCACAAGAGATATATAAAATGATTTAACTACATATGCCTATAGCTATTGACTGCAACCATAACTAGACAAGCTGTCTATCAAGCTTTACATGGTGTTTCTGTGGTGAAAAAAGTTGGTGTTTACAATTTCCCTTGACCGCAACAGCAAAAACACACACACTGTCCAGATAAAACCCTCACATTTTATCCTTGGCAGTGGTTGATCTGCTATCAATCCAGATAAAGAAAATTTAAGCTGAGAGTTGAGGCGTCTGCAGTTTCTCAGTCGCTTTTGCTGAAAATACAATGGAACAGAGCAGTACCCGACAAATACAACAGTTTGTCCCATCGCAGAGAGACACTGTGGTATGCTCATTGCAAGTCAAGGGACAGGCTGTGTGTATAAGAACTTTCTACAGAGCTGTCATAAAATTCACTTTAAATATATCAAACAAATAGAGTAACTGTGTATGCACCGTTTAATGAACTGCCATCATTAACGATGGTTGAAATATATTCAAAGCTCTATCATCTGCGCATTAGTGTTATAACATCTCTCACAACTCTTTGTTTTGGCTGGCTCTCAGCCTTTTTACTTTATCTGCCTCTCCCATCTCTTTCTATCATCTCCATCGGGAAACCACCTCTCTGCCATCTCTCTACCATCTCCATCCTCCCTCTTTCTACCATCTCCATCTGCCTTCTTTCTTGTCATATCTAGCTGCCATCTCTCTACCATCTCCACCTCTCTTTTCTCTCTACTATCTCCATCTTCTTCTACCATCTCTATCTCCTTCTCAATACCATCTCCATATCCTTATCGATATCATCTCCATCACCATATCTTTGTACCATCTTCATTTGCCATCTCTCTCTTCCATCAACATCTCTCATCTCTTTCTCTACCATTGCTGTTTGCTAGCTCTGTATCTGTACCGTCACCTGCTATAATGTATTCGTCTCTACGGTCGCAGTCTTGGACCTATCTGTCTCAACAACCGTCAGTTGGAATCTCTCTGTCTCAACGATAGAAGCTTGTAATTCTGTCTGTACCATTGGGGTATGTGATCTCTCTGTCTCCACTGTTGCTGTTTGCAATTTATCTGTTTCTACCATTGCAATCTGTGATTTCTTTTCCTGTCATTGCAATCTGTAATCTCTGAAACTGTACCATCGGCCTCTACAATATCTCTCTATCAAGTTAAGGTCTGTGATCTTGCTGTCTTAGCCTCTGGCATTCGCAGTATCTTGGTCTCTAACATTTTGGTCTGTGATTTCTCTGTCTGTGCCATCACCCGTCTGCAATCTCTCTATCTTCACTATTTTACTATAGTCATCAGGTGGAATGAAAAAAAACAACCCAAGTATTCCTAGACATCGATATCACAGCAAGTTAAACCCTGGCTGTATCACATAATTATTTTATCATAGAATTGAGCTGCTTGTCTCTGCTCCTCTAATGAGTTGTCCACACACGAGAGGCTGAATCTACCATGCTTGGCAAAATAATCTGTTAACGTTTCATCCATCTTCTTTGTTATTTTCTTGTTATTTTCTTGACCAACTTTTGCAAGACTGGGTGTGTTTTTCAATACTGAGTTTGGTATTTTTTAATAAAAAAGGGTGACGGCCGCTGCTTTGCACAACGTCAAGTATCCAGAAATTCCTGTACAGTTCTTGTTATCGTTGCAAAATTCTCTTCGATCACTTTCATGAGCACCATTTCTAGGAAATATTATATCATGCCATATACAAAGCCTAAGGGGCACTGATGAATGTAAGAAGCAGTTCAGCATTCACGCTGCTATAACCATAACTAAACGCCACCAAATGATTATGCAACGATTTATTTCCTGATCATGTTGCTCCAAATATTTCATATTACAGACAGACATTTCTTTGTAATCATAATGGGACAAATGACTATTCATCAACCAATGAACGCCCAAAAAACTGAAAGTAATCAGATTTCACTAAGTACAACGAAGGTCATTGGTAGCCTTATCAATACTAAAACACTTCTCTTTAGGTTCTGGATTATTTTTCTGTTTTTTAGCTTGAGATGTCGTCGGCTCATCTGGTTGCACTCTTCCAGCGCTTGGTCCACAAGAATTTCCTTGACCTGTATCTAGTATAAAATAAAAGCTGGATAATTGAAAACTTGCATGCCTAAAAAGCTACTATCAACATAATTTAAATTGTTACAATTGAAGAGCCTGGACACTTGATTTTGAGAGGATTTGAAATAATTCAAACTTCTTGGGTCGAAGTGTTCAACAAAGTTATCTGGAGTTGCCCCTCACCAGTAAAGTGATTCCTATAGATGCAGTCGCACTCACCAATATGCAATTTTTCTTTTATAAAAGCACAAGTTATATAATTATTACAAAAAAACTTACAAAAATTTGGCTTGTTGTATAGAAGAAAGTGCCTCCTAAATATCGGCATTGTGCAGACTTTTGTGATTGTAAAACAATGAGATTGCAACAATTTCAAATCTTTTGGAGCTATTTTTCTCAAGTTAGCACTTTTTTATTGTAGGAAAACTCACAATTATGTACACACTGGCCTTCATGTGACAGTGTTCGTGATCAGAATCAAAAAAATATTAATGGAATATTTTTATCAAAATGGTAATTTTCATGTGAAAATTTCGTAATAATCTTAGACGAATAAAACATTGCCGTAATTATTTTCGGGCATTGTTTTTTTCACAACAACCATAATAATTAAATCTTAAATACTGGCTATATTTCTAAGAAAACAATGAAAATGCACCAAGTAGTAATTATTGAAATTTTTAGAAGTTAATTTTAAACTAAGAACTTGATAAGAGTGGTTAAAATTATTTGTTGGAAAATACTATATAATATTATAAGGGAACTGCCGCTAGCATATTGCCCCTTCAATTGACAACGTTGTCATAGACTTCCATACATTTCTACAAACTCATTGCACTTGTGTTGCCACAAGTGAGTTTTCCCAATAGTTTCACAATGCTTGATAAGAAAATAACTACACACAAAGTGCGTCTTACAAAGCCTGTCCGAAGCCTTTTAACATTTCTATTTTATTTTGCGACATTTTTTGCGAGAGTTATCCTATTTTCTATTCTCCTTTGCGACAGTTGTTACTGCGATTTTCCGGACAATTTCCAAACTTTTTTTTATTAAACCTAGAGTAATACATTTTTGCACCATCGTGTAGAGCAGAATCCCCTCTATTTACTGGTTCTTATTTGAAGAAAATCAGTCAGTCTAAGCGGAAATAGCTCTATGATAGCTGCGCCATGTTCCTTTTCAGGTAAGAAATAATTTTTCTTGCTGTGCTATTTTTCAATAATTTTTTTGCAAACAACCTCCACCGATGAAATTTGTTCTGATAAATGATTAGATTGTATTTATTTAAGCATGCTGGAATTGCCTAGAAGTGGAAATGAGAGTAAGCTATAAATCAATTATTTGGATGACGACGATAATGTTAACTAGTAATTTTTAATTATTTTCAGTTTTGTTTTTAAAAATGTTTATTATCATGGTTCTTTATATCAGAAGATAGCGCTTAAGATTTATCTATTCATCGGTGTAAAATTTATGTCTGTCTTATTTATTGAAAAAAAATTTGTTTTTCTCTAAAAATTTCTGGGGTTTTCTCAATACAATCGCCAATTTTCGTTGTCCTGTTCTGGCCAATGTTGATGCACATTATTCTTAAAAAGCACCTACCTTTATCAAAATTAAATTTTTTTTTATCTGTAGTCTTAGTTTTTTGTTTTGAGCCTTACTCTTGATGATTTTTTAATGCCAATTTTTAAAAAGTGTAAAAAAAGTGTATCATTAAAAAAATTATTTTTTCTATTCACCAGTACAGAATCAGCTTTAATTAAAGGTTTACTGATAGAATAGGTCTTGGCAAACGCTACAAAGTTTTTTTAACTCTCTGACATTAACAATTGATTTTAAAAAAAAATTGTTGCAAACTAAGATTTTTTTCCAAAGCACCTCAGACCATTGGATGCACTCAGGCATGAAGCAGAAAATAATGCATGAGTTAAAGGTGGCATGTTAGGAACTAGACATGCAATTCACTAGTCGAGTTGCCATTTCTTCAAAGGGCCTAGGACGACTAATTGGAAGATGATTTTATTTTATTTAAACTTGTTGAGGTTAAAATGTGTTCAGAAAATTATCTGGCATTGTCCTCTCACCAACCAGTACGACGATTCCTATAGACACAGTCAGCACTCGCCAAGATGCAATTTTTTCCCGAAGAGCAAAAAGTTATACAGAGCTATGAAGCGAGTTTTCAAAATTTTGGCTTGTTTGCCTAGAGATAGGGCCTCCTAAATATCGGCATTGTGCAGACTTTTTAGTTTTTTTGTTGCTGTTTTTCTCAAGTCAGCAGTTTGTTTGATCTTAGGTAAGCTCGCTATTATGTATACACCGGCGTTCACGTGATGTTTGTGCTCAAAGTCAAAAATTTAATGAAAAGTTTTTTATCAAAGTGATAAGTGTCAAGTGAAAAATTAATCGAACAAGAACATTAGTATAATTTTATAATAATACTAGGTGAAAAAAAACATTGCCGAAACTGAATTTCCAATTTTTTTTTACAACAGCAATATATAATTAAATCTGAAATACTGGCTATCTTTCCAAAAAAACTTGAAAAATACTAAGCGATGATAATTCAGATTTTTAAAAAGTAGTTTTCAACCGAAAAAGTAACAAGCATGGTACAAACTACTTGCTGGAATATACTATATAACATCATAATGCGGATAGTCCTTTCTGTCGAATGCGTTGTCATGGACCTCCATAGACCTTTACATAGCTACTGCACTTTTGTTGCCGCAAGGGAGTTTCTTCAATAGTTTTACAACTCTACACACAAAGTGCGTCTTGAAAAACCCACCCTAAACCCTTTAATGTCAAAGAGAGTGTGCTGAAAAGTCTCAACCCAAATAATAAAAATAATCAAAATATTTCCTGGTTTTTTTCTCGTTCCATTTGAGAATCATTATTTTTTCCACAAATTTATGTCATTTGTTTCAATCAAATAACGTGTAAATCAGATTTGAAAATTATTGCTGTTGTTAAAGCAGCACTGACAATTACAATCTGGCAGTTCGTTTCAGCACAAATACATTGTAAATAATGGTAATTTGAATCTTTTGATATCATTTGATTGAAAAATCTTTGTTTTGCAAATGCAATATTGCTCTAGTTTTTTAAATATTGGCCATCTGGTTTATTCCAAGGACACCAGTGTGTACATAATAAGAGTACTCGCGATCTCTGTTCGCCGAACGAATTGCATTAATAATACTCAGACCGGCAATAAACTCAATCAATAAATCATTTTGTTCGGAACTCGTGGGTCAACAAAAGGTAACCAACTGAATAAAGAAAATAATCAACGAGCATTTATTTATATTGTTGGTCGGTCGAAAATGAAACTCAACACTAAATAAATTGTAACACGGGAGCTTATTTCTTTCATTTTCATGAACCGGTTTTATATCTGTAAAAAATAATTCAAAATCATTGCAACCATTCAAAGTTTACTAAATTGAAGGACAGCTTTACAAGCCATTCCAGTTTATAGTAGTTCAAGTTTTATTATATTTTTCATTATTTTGAACTTTGGGAGGTATCGTCTTTATGATTTGCTCGGTAAACTATAACAGTTCATTGAATAATTATGATGTTCCAAACTAATGGTTCATTGCATGCGCTCATATTGAATTACAAACGCCTGTTTTTTTTTGTACATTGTTCAATGAACATGCAGTGACTACTTTCAATGGCCAAACTATCAATAACAAATTCACTGGCTGACCAAACTGAAAAACAATTAAAAAATTCAGAAAATAAATGCAAACCTATTTTTCTATGCTCTTGAAAGTCTGTGCACAATGACTACTACTAGGATGCTCTCCGCTCCTTCTATCCAAGGAAGCCAAATTTTTGCAACTGTGCTTTACAGCCTTATATAAGTTGCTGCTTATCAAGAAAAAAATTGCTTAAAAGTCAGCGTCATACTCATACTGTAGATGAAACTAACAACAGCACAACTCCGAAAAACAACACTTTTCTGTATAAAAATTACCAGAAATAGATAAATTATTTAGGTTTAATTCAGCCTATGAGTAAGATTATCAATACTATAGCCCCTACCTTTGGATTTGAGGCTCGTTTTATTTTTCACTGCTTGATATGTAGTTGGCTCATCCGGTTTTGGGATTTCAGATCTTGGTCCACAAAAATACCCTTGGTCTGTATCTCGCATGAAATAAGAGCTTTACAATCATTGCATCAAACTAGTAACTGCAACAGAGAATATTCCCAAAATAGAACTTGTGCATCGTTTAATGCACCCTGGAGGAAATCAGCTGGCTGATCTGCAGCGGAAACAGGACCCCACTAAGAAAATAGTGACTCTGACAATATATGGGTGTTGGACTGACTCTACCATGGACGCAATATATATGAACTGGTATTGGGATGGAGACTTGTCCCAGCCATGCAATCATGACAGAACACGACAATAAAGCCCCATGATTCAAATAGCAGTTGTTGTTGTAATGCCATATCTTTAAATGTCACTAGATGTCACTAAAGCAATATCGAATTAATTTAACAACGATAAATCTTCAAACGTTTTATTGTTTCCTGTAAAAACATGTATTCCTTGGTTTTCTTTTCCATTTTCGATAAAGAAGCCTAATAAATGTTTTTAGTCTGTTTCGTATTATTACATGATATTGAATTATTCCTTTATTATTATTGTCAATAGTTCGGTATTAACAACACATGATGATTATTACCAATCGTTGTTTATAATTACACACAGTTTTCGGACTTGCCAACCTCAAAGTGAGGGTCAAGAGTGAGGCTTGAAAAAAGGGGAAATGAGTGTATGTGAAATCGAGCCAAATGGGGAAAATATGTTACTGAAGTGGATTTTAACAAAATGCTGGAAAATAAAATCTGATATCGTGTTAGTTGTTAGTGACATTAAGTAATGAAATGAACTAAGGGGTTAATGGATGAAGAGCAGGAGATGATGATTGGAGTATGTAGAACAAGAGATGGTGGGTGGAGAGCAGGAGGAGGTAGCTTGACAGCTGAGCATGGTGGATGTAGAGCATGATATAGTGGATAAAGAGTATGATATGGTGGATGGAGAGCAGGAGGAGGTAGCTTGACAGCTGAGCATGGTGGATGGAGAGCAAGGAGATTGAAGATTTAGAGCAGGATTTAATGGATAGGGAGTAGGATATGGTATATATAGAGCTGGAAATAGTGGATGGAGAGCAGGAGATCGCGGATGTAGAGAAGGGGAAGGTCGATGGAAAACAAGATATGGTGGATTGAGAGCGGGAGATGGTAGATGAAGAGCAGGGAACTGTGGAAGGGGAGCAGGAGATGGTGGGTTGCCAGTAGGAAATGACAGATGAAGAGCAGTTGATTGTGGATGGAGAGCAGGAGATAATAGACAGGGTTGAAAAAGAGTCAAATAAACTACGCATATCTGGTTTATACCCATTTTTATGTTATAAACCACCTTTTATTGTGTAAATGGTTTGAGTGCAGTCAATGCAGTCTATAAAAAGAGTTTATGATCTACATAATGGTTAAAGGAATGGTAGTCGATATGTACCAAGTAGCTTGTTAAAAACAATTTTTAATGTTTGTCGTCAAACACGACAGCTGCGTGGTATATGCAACATTACATTGCTATCTAAATAAATGGCTGATTGTATAATTGGACCACATAAAATAGAAAGCATACACTGAAACTTCAGCAACGAAATGGCATTACTGTAGGAGGAGACAAGATCATTGGTATTTTTTTCAGTATTACGCATTGGAGAGGCAATAAATAACTATGCCGTTTTTTTAGCGCCAAGTCTATTTCACAGTTTAGAGTGTACCATCCCAAATGTCGAGTTACGTCAATTATACATGTGGCTCATGTTTTTTCAACAAACATTCTTCAATTCTCTGTCATAGTGAATAGCTGAAACTGAGCTGAACAATTTGATTCAGGATTTTGGATTTTTAGAATAAGTAAGATAATGAGACCATGGCATGAGTGAATGCTGTGAAGCAGATAACCTGCCAGTTTAGCTTTGAAATAATGGAAATATTTGATGAACAAAAGAAAAAAATCATCAAAACCAAAACAACCTCAGAAATTTGACTAGTTTAAACCGAGCCAACTCCGGTAAATGGACAGTAGGAGATGGTAGATGAAGAGCAGTGGATTGTGCATGGAGAACAGGAGATGATGATGGAGAGAATGAGATGGTGAATGGAGAGCGGGTTGAGGTAGGTGGAGACGAGGATTTGGTGAATGGAGAGCAGGATATGGTGAATGTAGACTATGATATGGTGGATGCAGTGCAGGAGATTATAAATGGAGAGTGGGATATGGTGGATGCAGAGCGGGAGATTATGGATGGATACCAGGAGATGATGGATGGAGAATGGAATATGGTGGATGCAGAGCGGGAGATGATGGATGGTTAGTAAAGAGTTGGGGATAGAGAGCATGGGGGATGAAGAGTAGGAGGTAGACAAAAAGTAGGGTATAATGGGCCGGAAGAGGTTATGGTTGTTGCAGAGCAGGGGATGGTGAGTGTAGAACATCATATGGTGAATGGAGAGCAGAAGCTTGTGAATGGCTACTCTCACGAAAAAGTACAGATGAAACTGAGTCAAACTTGAAAGCAAAATAACAATAATATTTTGGATAATAACCATTCTCATGAAAACTACATTCGCTAAACATTATTGTGATATTTACAGTATACAATTGAAATAATGATTAACTGTCACACAGCTTATTAAAGCTATCTACCCCATTTCAGCAGCCATCCTGTGCACAGCTGGATCGTAGAGAAACGAAACAGTTATTACATAATAGGAGTGGGAGCATGTGTCAGAATGATCATGCCAGCACACAAAGTGGTGGTTGGTTTCTAACTGTTCAAATAGTTATGTGGTCACTACACCAAGTGGGGGTAAAAATAGACAACTGCGTTAATTTATCCCAAGTACCACATTCTGGGACTTTGTAAACAAGCTATTTCAATTTTATAATGTCCATACTTTTTGAACAAAAGAATTCAGCGCAAAAAAATCAACGCAATTTCTAATCTTTGTTAGGTCCATACCTTGATTTTTCTCTAGACTAGCTCTGCATTGCTCAACTGCAAGAGCTGCACTCTTGGAGTCTCTCAAGATTCCTTTTTTATCCAATGACTTGAGATGGTGCTCTCGGATGTTTTATTGACTCACCACCCTGCCATAGCTGCATTTTTCGATTGTGGCAGCTCCTCTGCGAAGCACTTTTGTAATTGGGCGCATAGCCCTGCCAATGTTGACCTCTCCACTCGCCATCTATGTTTCTTTCTGCCGGTATAAAACGCGTCAGTGTTTGTGAGACTATTGTATCAACCTAATAAACACTACAGGCTATTTTATCAGGCATTTATGTACAAAACTTGTGGCAGCAAATCACTAACAAAAACTACTACAATATATTTCAATAAAATTTCTGTTTTGCTCGAGAGCGCATTAGATACTGTAGTGATCTTGCGTTTTAAGCGCTCCAAACCCATTAGTCATTCAATTAAATTTCTTGTAGACAATAGATGAAATCACCTGTCTTTCCCACTGTTGGGTAGATAGACTGCCAGTCCAAGGTTTTTATGTTGAAGATAGCTCCTCCGTTTTCGTTGGAGTCACCGCATAACCGAGTTTTTTTTCAAAAGCTTGCATTATCTACAAAGGCATCTACAAGTGCATGTATTATTTCGGCTAGCATAGGCAGTACTCATACCAACTCATACATACAAGCATACCATACGACAAATGGTGGCTTAATGCATTGAAAATACTCTGAAAATAAAGCTATACAAGTGTATTAAAATAAAAAGCTAACATTAAGCGATGTATTGCAGTCGGTTTTTGGAACCCATGTTCAAAAATCAATGTCTCTACTGGCCTGATATTTGAACCTGGTATTCACAGCTGACTGACATGAAATTTTTACTTGGTTAATAGTTTGAAAACAAGGCGTAATAATTCTTGTGTCATTTCAATGTTTTAACGCAGGCATTCATATTCCATGCTATCTGTTATGAACATATTAAACTTTAGATCACTCAAAGTTACTTTAATATTCTGTATATGAGTTAATCGCATCATGGCACCATTTGTTGAAAGTTTTCAGCTCAAAAAAAAAAAATTTCTAAAAATGCACAAGCACACACAGATGCCATTAATGTAATATACCTGAGAGTCGTTGTTGATGTTACCACCAGTAGTTCTTCGGAGTCCACAAATTCGTGCCAGATGCCTCCAGTTGAGATTAGATGACTTTCGCAAATCCTTTGCACTATCACCAAGCTCTGTGGCTTGCCTCTCCAGATAGTTTTTTAAGCGATCATTTTCTATCTCGTAGTTGGCTAAACTACTGACATGTGACCTGATCTGACATGGTCTGTGTTGGCTGTACTGTCTCATCCTCTGTCTATTTCATTCTCTGATAGAAGCTTTACCACTATAAAGAGCACGTGTGTCATATTTCAGACATAGACGTTTCTGTTTCTGTTTCCATTTGGTATCCTCGAATGACTTCTTATTTTTTTTTTTTGTTTTTTATTGTTTACAAATTAAGTATAAAAAGAATAAAAAGGTAACCAATAATACAAAGGGGCCAATCAGATAGCTCGAAGCTAGAAATGCGACATAGTCACTTGACCCACAGAGGTGATGGTTTATCGGTGATTCCGGTGGTTTAGACAGTGCTCGCATCTAGCTGCTTGTAGTAGCACTGCTTTCTGTGGCGTCTTGTTACTTGCTTTCACAAACTTCGTGTTGACTTTCTTTAGAAATTCCTTTACACTTCAAGCAGTTCATTGCTGAGTGCTGATTCTGTGGAGTTAGCTTGTCAAAATTTGTCCATCAGAAAGTTTCAAAATATTTATTTTTGCCTTCTGAGCCATTGGTAAAACTTCTCCCAACTAACAAAAAGACAAGGTTGAAGCACAATTTGATGCAAAATTTGTTCAAAATTGTTTTTTTTTTCTGGTAGATAACTTATCCATAATTAATTCTTAATAAAGTGTTCGATGTGTTCTTGAAACAAGAACAATTGTACGACGATTATCAATGGGGTTGTGACTGCGGTTATCCCCCCTTATAGGGGGCGCTGTGCACATCACACCGGGAGTTGTTAAAAGTTTTATATAGAGCACAATGCACAAACAAGGAATTAAGATGTTTCAATTTGAATAAACAGGCTATTGCAATGCGATTGATGTAATTGAACAAGCCACAGAGTTTACAGGGCTATTGCAGATTGCACGTACAAAAGTTTTTAATCACACAAGTGTAGCTATAGAGCATAATAATCATTAAATAACCACGATGCGGTCAGCAATTATATACCATCGTTGGTACAGTAGTTAATAAATACGATGAGACACCAACGATAATTAATTTATTTAACGCAACATTAATGTGTAAATGGATTGTCTGGAAATAATATTAATAATAATACAAGTAATTGATCATTAGCATCTATCTATCTACACCTCTACGAAACTATTATAAATGACACTAAGAATTTAATGTGGTGATAATTTTTATAATAAATAAAATCAATTATTCATTTTTTCATCATAATTGATTTATTAATATAATAACTATAAATAATAACAATAATATAATAATAATTTGTTGCCGCTATATTTATTATTTATTATTATTAAATTATAAGAAGCATCACATTAATAATTATTATGATCTAATAAAATTCAATAATAACCTTAATAATTACAATTGCAATCATAAACAGTAGAATCATAACTTATAAATGATTATAATAAATAGAAATAAAAAAGATTTCAATAATAACTGTATAAAAAAATAGTTAGAATAATGATAACACGGGCATCAGAGGCTTGCCCGTTACTAAATGTGTTAGTAAGAACCTAGCTTTTTCACTCAGTTTCAATGAATTGGGTTTTGTGATATTGAATTTTTGCAAGCAAGCCGGATATTGCTACGAAGAGTTTTTATTACGGGACGCATCGTCTCTGTTACTTTTTTCAGCAAACCCCGGAGTTCCGTGGATAACAACTGTAATAAATAATAGTTAAAAAATCTGTAAAAAAAAATAAATCTTTGTTGCTGCAGGTAGACTTTGATGCTGCTGTCTTTAAAAATAGCTCAAAGTGTTTTTAGGGACATGTCATTATAGTATACAATTGACAGCATGGAAGCTATCAGGGAAAAACTGTCACGAGTCTGCATGAAGTAACTATATTTTATACTACGAACAATGGTAACTTCCGGTTGGATGTAGAAAGTTCAAAAAGAGATAACTCTTAATGTCACAACCCCGTTGAGTCAATTTTAAAAATTAAGTCAGCGCGACATAACAAGAATCAATCTTTCACTGGTTTGTGAAATATTAACTCATTCCTTATTAGCAACAGGACAACGATGATTACACACATTCTAAAATGGTCTAATTTTAATTTTGTACTGAAGCAAACAAACTAACCTGTCCAATAACAGTTCTCTGCCTTCATAATGTCGTTTTTTTCCATAGCTCTTTCTCACTTTCATTCGAGGATAGTGTTCATTTCCTCTTTTATACTTCTGACTCATTTTCTGAGTTGAAAGTAAAAATCTTTCAAGTTTGCAAGCCCACAGTAATGTAGTTCTGTTAAATTACATAATGCTTGTTGCAGTGACTGGCTTATGGGCTGTCAAACGAGGTCAATAACGAAACTTTATTATGTGGTCGCTGAAGCACGGCGAATAAAGTTTCGTTAGGCCAGTCACACGACAACTATAATTGATTTGTTACGCCTTGTGATCACTAGTTTCAACCAATGATAGCGTATTGTACTTTGTGCGCAGGCCTGCTCATACTTTCCTGCATGATGCAAAAGCATAGAAATTAATTGAAGCAAGGTTTGGATTAGATTTTTTTTAATAAATAGCCAAGTTTGACCAGTCATTACTATTCAAGTTGGTGATTTATAATTTATTATTATCATCTTTAATTTCGTTTAAAACTCGTTATGAATATAATAATATGAAAATAACTATTTTTCCAAAAACTAATGTACTGCAATGAAAACCATGTGTTCGCAGTGAGTGAACCTGACATTAGAGACCAGCCAATAACAGCACAGAGAAAATAAACCAATTACAGAGCTGTGGTCCAAAGGTCCAATCATATGCAAAACATCGCAACCGACGAATTTCCCAAACCTAGCATTGCTTTATGATCACGAAACTGAAGTATTTGTTCGGTGTGCTCAGCAACTAATTCGCCGGGTTTAGGAAAATAGTTTTGTTAACAGTTTTGTGAGAGATTCGCTCTCGTCTGACCGGGGCTGAAGGCATACCGAGTAATCTGTAATCTATGTTGAAGTACTGATAAAGTTAGCGTGGCAAAATTTGCTGACAAACTGACGAGCTGCCAGTCACAGTTTAAGGCTAGTTCACATTCTTGTCGTTTTGCATCGGGTTTGTTGGTCTCTGTTAATGTGAACATAGAAACAAGTAGTAACGCAGACACGGGAACACGTCGGTGTTTGCATCGGGAAACCTTGGCAATTCCGAACTTTCCCGGTGTCCTCGTTTCAACGCCGTGGATATGAACATGTGTCTGCGTTTGTCCCAGACAGTCTGTTGTAATATGGGCGGGGCTTGGGAGTCGTTAACCAATGACCCTACATGCGGCATCAGTTTCATCGACTAAGTCTTTGGCTTTAATTATCGTGGGTTAACTTGGAAGCCAGATAGATTAGCAGATTTTCCAACTGTCACGCATTGGGCCTGAGAAATACGCATTTCCCTGTTTCTCATACTCCATTGCTGTGTTCTTTTTGATGTCAATTAATTTTATTATTAAAGCTTTCATGTCAGTTCCATTCATTTATTAATTACTACCTACTACTACTCATTGTTTCTTATATATAATTATAATAATTCATATTTAAATAATAAGTATTATTATTTTATAATAGTAATACTTGTTATTTAACTTTTCAGTGATCATTTGCGACAGCTGTCGCCGGAGTTGTGCTCTCTTCATTATTAAACTACGGCTCCTGTCGCGAGAATTTTCGAGCGACGATTTTAGTATTTCTGTAGACCTGCAGTAAAAATTTTTATATTGTCGTGTAGAGCAGAATCTCCTCTATTTTGTGGTTTTTATTTGAGGAAAATCTGCCAGTCTAAACGGAAACCGCTCCATGAGAACCGCACCCCGATCCTTGTCGGGCAAGGAAATAATTTTTCTTGCTGAGATAGTTTGAAATAATATTTTTGCAGAGAACCTCCACGGATGAGATTTGTTCTGATAAATGGTTAGATTATATTTATTTAGGCATGCTGGAATGTTTAGAAGTGGAAATGACAGGTAGTATGCTAGAAATTAATTATTTGGATGACGACGATATTGTTGACTAGTAATTTTTTATTATTTTTAATTTTTTTTTTGAAAGTGTTTATTATTATGGTTCTTTATATCAGAAGATAGCTCTTGAAATTCTCTATTCAGTGGTGTAAAAAGTCAGGTGCTAGCTTGAATAGAAAAAAAAAAATTAATAATATTCTCTGAAAAAATGTCCGGGATTTTCGCAAAAACAAGGCCAACTTTGATTGACATGTTATGGCTAATGTGGTGGCCCATTAATTCTTCAAAATTACCTACATGCATCAGAATGAATTTTCTTTCTATCTGTCGCCTCAGATTTTTGTTTGGAGTTTTACTTTTGGTGTTTTTTCAAAGCAAAAATGCAATTTTCAGAAATTTGAAAAAAAGTAGTGTCAATAAAAAAATATTTTTACCACTTCACAAGTACAAAGTTAGCTTTATTTAAAAATCTACTTATAGAATAGGTATTGATGAGTCTGATGCTCTTCTTTCAACTCTGTAACACCAACAGTTGAATTTTAAAAAATTTTCAAAGTTTGATGATATTTTTCAAAAGCGCACGAGACTCGTAAATCAATCAGGCATAAAGCAGACGAAATTTAAAGAGTTAAATATAAATAACATTATTATCATCACTAGCTAGCTACTTCTATCATGATTATTATTGTTGTTATTATTATTTATTACTGCTCAATCTTCCCTCCTTGTATCAACTACTGGTGCCATTTTCAAACTGGTACTAGATTGTAAGCTACTAACTACTGACAATGTGTTATTTTTCTTTGTTCATTGACAAGCACTGAACTCAATACTATACATATTCTTGAGTTGTATGTTGACAAAGCGCAAATGCCGTTTGATTGACAGGCACAGCTAATCATCTGGGTTCATCTGGGTTAATGAGAACATGTACAACCCAGATCATCCTAAACAATCATAAGGCTGCATCTGGGTTAATTTATGTAATGTGAAAACTCATCTGGGTTGCTGTCTGGGATGTCAACCCAGATGCTGATTAGGTCAAACCCAAACAATGTGAACCAGCCTTTAAGCCTGGTTCACATTGTCACCGATTGCTACGGCGATAGTGGGAATTGTCTTATCGCCGATAATGTGAACATGCAATACCGTTGTCGCCGCAATAACGCCGCTCCATCGTGAAAGTTTGCCAGTGTCAAACTTTTCCGACATCGGTGACATTACGGCGATGCAGTATTGCAATGTGAACCAATGAACGCCGTTTGTCAGCGATAGGTCTGAGTTGACCTATAAAGATTTAACCGCTCTAATTGTCATAACCTTCCACTCGTCACCCAACGACAGATAATAAATAAAATAATAATCATCAGCCATTGACTTTTTATTGGTTAGTTTTCATAAATTATAATATTTAGAAAGAAAATTAGTTGAGACTCTAAATAAAGATAATATCTACACACCATTGCCAGGTAAGAGATGTCAGATTAGATTGATCTTAATTAAAAAAACTAATAAACATAAATAATAAAGTAATAATTTATTTATTATTATTAATAATTATTATATTATTACTTGTTGTTTGCCATTTTTTATTTTTTTTGCTGCTGATTTTTTTTATTGGTTGAATTGACTGTAACTGTTATCTGTTTTTATTATCATCATTATTGTTAATTGTTACTAATTATTATAACTACTAATAAAAAATAAAATCAAAATAATGAATGATGTAACAACAACAATTAGTAATAATAATTATTATTATAATTAATTATCATGATAAATAATAGTTTATAATAATTGCTATCAACTGAGTGCAGCGCATAAATAATTATGACACCCAATTGTAAATTTTTTAACATTTAAAATATTGAAAATTCGTTATCTTTGAAACTTGTTAAGAAAATAATAAAAAATAAATACAAACAACATTATTATTATTGTAACAATAAATATTTATTATTAATAAGTTTAGCACTCACTTCAGTCAATGTTATTAATTATTATTTTGGTTTTAGGTGGTGAAGAGAATTGGCCTAATCCACGATTCTATATATCATCATGATGATCTCTGTGCTCCACTTAATTCAGCTTTTACCACATTTGCCAGAAATATCTCTGTGACAATCACCAATCACTGTTTGACTTTAAACTCAAATAATTTATCCACATATTTTATTATTGCTGTACCAAATAAGCAATAAATAATATCGAGCTTAAATTGTGCTATAGTTTTTTTTTACTGTTTATAAA